>VMDO01022742.1:0-32900 GCA_007922755.1 Pedetes capensis | reverse complement strand
AAAAAAAAAAGCCTTTCCCTCCAACTCTTCGGGGGTGAGCCCGAGGCGACGGATATAGATTTCTACCAATTGTACGAGGCTTCTTTGCACTGGGTCCCACCTAGTAAGTATTCAAAGGCCAGCCAATGAGAGCGCCGCTGATTCAGCTAGCGGCGACCAATGAAAGAAGGAGAGAGGGTATTGGTCGCTGGCTGGGCTGCTGTCCAATAGGAACTCGTCGAGCCCGCTGATCAGGCGCGGAGCTTGAGCTGTTGGGAAAGAGGTGGTTGGCGCCTATGTGTGCGGACTTGGGAGAAGGTAACGACCGTCGTGAGTCGGACGGGGCCCTTCCAGCTTCGTACGAGGTGGGCGCTTGCTTCTGCTCAGCTGTTGGGTCTTTAGCTCCGGAGTACCTGGTGGGCGCGGTTCCTAGTTACGGGGCCCAGAGACACCCCTGGGGTGGGCTGCGTGCGGGTTTGGAACTCGGAGGCCTGAGGAGGTTCGAGGCCTCCGGTCGGCCCCCATCGGCCGGGGCTGAGGGGCTCGAACTCTGGCCCTTTCACCCTGCTGGATGTTGTGGGGCGGGACGGGTGGGAACTTCCGAGCTATCGCGGAGGGGGCTGCAGCGAAGTTCGGGGTTTCCTCGCCCCGCGGCGGGCGGCAGTCGGAGTTCTTGCAGCCCCTCCCCCAA
Source organism: Pedetes capensis (assembly GCA_007922755.1). Taxonomy (NCBI): domain Eukaryota; kingdom Metazoa; phylum Chordata; class Mammalia; order Rodentia; family Pedetidae; genus Pedetes; species Pedetes capensis. Next base: position 32,230 of record VMDO01022742.1, on the reverse strand, counting down.
CGGCCTGGAGTCAGACTCGTCATCGCGTGATTGGGGCCTTGTTATTTGCACCACTTTCAGGTCAACAGAACTAAGTTGTTAGTTTTGCCACGGCTACGCCGCGACGTGAGTGCTTTTGTTATCCTTTGACGTACGAATGAGTTAATGAACAGAAGTTAGGAAACCCGCTTCGGGCCCCCCAGGTGGTAAGGGACAGCAGAGATCTGAACGGCAGTGGGACTGAATCCCCTCTCCCTCAAGTCCTGTCCACTGGGGGCCGACGTCCCCGCCTGCTGTGGACGTTGAAACCTGAGTTCCAAAACTTGTTAAGGTGGCAAGTGGGAAGTTCACGTTTTAAGCCACGCTGACGTTTTCATGACACACAGAAAATAGCGTTTGTGTGGCTCGGGGCCTGCGGGGACCAGGCAGCCCCGGGTCACGCACACTGGTAGGGAAACTTCGCTCCAGAATTGCGTTGTATCTTCTGTCCTGTATGGGAGCCACTTGTCGCTTGTTTGTTGCTTTCCAGTAGTTGAAATGCGACCCGTGAGACTGATTAACTTAATTTTTAATTTCATCTAGTCTAGCCCCTGTGAGTGAGTACTGGCTTTTAGAGTGGAAAGCTAGGTTCTGCTCTTTATGCCCTTTGTTTTCAGGAAGGCCGATTTGTTTAATGTCTTTGGCATAGATCTAGAAGTAGCTTGGGGCTTTTGTTCTAAGACATAATTCTTGGGAGGATGTTCCTGTACATTCGTGCCTCTGGGCATGGTGGCTGACGTCTGTAATCCCAGCAACTCTGGAGGCAGGAGCAGGAGGATTGCAGGTTCGAGTTGAAGGCCAAAGACAGCCTGCATAACTTTGTGAGATCTTGTCTCAAAATAAAAAAAATTTAAAATGTGCTAGGAGTGCAGACCAGGATTAGAGCACTTGCAAAGTATGTGCAAGGCCTTGGGTTCAATCCAAGTACTACAAAAAACAGAAACAAACATCAAAAGCTTTAGTTTGGTATGGTTTTAGAGGAGTAGTGAAGAATTTATTGCATTTTTAGCATACTTCCTTTCTTGTAAAATAAATACATTAAAATTGGTAGGATTCTTTGTAGAGCTGTAACCCTTCAGAGGTTTTAGTGATATCTATAGTATCACTAAAGCGTGTAGCACCTGATATGTTCTTAGTTGTTTGTGTTTGTTTGGTCTTCTTTCATTGTTTTGTTGTTTTGAGGTGTAGAGGATACATCCAGTAGGTATTTAACACCTGCTGTGAACTTGATGCTATGGAGAACACATTGATGCATCAGACATTGATTCTGCTTCCTACCTGTTGTAATCAGAACCGGTTGCTCTCTAGGTGCGAGAGGAACTTTTCATGTATTAGTAGTCTATAACCATGCTGAAAAGTACAGACAATAAAAGACCTGTACTTTTGTCACTCAGATCTAACAAATCTTGACCTTTTGATGTAATTGCTTTCAAAAATTTTAAAGATATATGATTTCCAGTAGTTGGAGCCTCTTGTGTACTCCTGCACCATCTCCTGAACTTGGTATTTGTCCTGTCCAGGCATGTTTTATACTACTATTATATATTTTATAAGTTTAGATAGTAGCATGGTTATCTATGTTTTTAAACATCCTAGGAATGGAATCATAGTGAATTCATCTGTAGGTTTTTGCTTTACTATTTTCCGCTCCATTTTCTGTATGTTTCTCTCCACCACCACCCCTTTTTTTGGGGGGGTACTTGAGGTTTGAACCCGGGGCCTTGCACCTACTTTGCAAGTATTCTACCACTGGGCTGCACTCCCAGTCCATTTTAAAATTTTTAAATTTTGAGTCAGGATCTTGTTAAAGCTGCCTCTGGCCTCAAACTCTTTTTTTTTTGTGGTACTGGGGGTTGATCCCGGGGCCTCACACCTGCATCCTTTGCAAGTGCTGGACCACTGAGCTGCACCCCCAGCCCTTTTATTTTTTTTTCCTTACTTCCTGAGACAGGGTCTCACTAAATTACATAGACTTCCTCTAGTCTCGAACTTGCGATCCTCCTGTCTCCGCCTCCCAAGCCGCTGGGATTACAGACATGCACCACCACGCCCAGCTTGGCCTCAAAGTCTTGATCCTCCTGCCTCTGCCTCTTGAGTTGCTGGGACTACAGGTATGCACTACCACGTCCGGCTTCTTTCTCTATTTCAGTTAATCAGATATCCTAACTTGATCTCATTTTATTATTCTCTTGTTTGAATATCCTTTTTTTACTGAGGCTTGAACTCAGTACCTCACACATGCTAGACAAGAGTTCTTTCACTAAGCCACACCGTCAGCACTTACCTCTTTTTTTGGGGGGGGGGGCGGGTACTGGGGGTGGAACCCAGGGCCTCACACCTGCATGCTCTGCAAGTGCTGGACCACTGAGCTGCGCCCCCAGCCCATTTTTTCACTTTTTGAGACAGGGTCTCACTAAGTTACACAGACGTCTGGTCTCAAACTTGCAATCCTCCTGCCTCTGCCTCCCTAGTCGCTGGGATTACAGACCTGCACCACCTTGCCTGGCCCCCTTTTGTTTTTGAGACAGGGTCTTACTCAGTTGCACCAGCTGCCTCTGGCCTCAAACTTGTAGTCCTCCTGCCTCAGTCTCTTTAGTAGCTGGGATTACAGGTGTGTGCCATGGCACCCAGCTGAGCCCTTGATTTTTTTTTTTTTTTTTTTTTTTTTTTTTTTTTTTTTTTTTGTGGTACTGGGTATTTGAACCCGGTGCCTCATGCAAGTGTTCAACCATTGAGCTGTACCCTCAGCCCATTTTTTACTTTGTGTTTTGAGACATGGTCTCGCAAAATTATGCAGGCTGCCTCTGGCTTTGAACCTGCAATTCTCCTGCCTTTGCCTCCCTAGTCTCTGGGATTAAAGGCTTGCTCCACTGTGTCCAGCTGCCCTTGGTGTTTTGAGACAAGGTCTTGCCCTGTACCCCAGGATGGCCATGAACTCACTATGTAGCCCAAGCTGGCCTCAAGCTCCTTCCTGCCTCAGCGTCAGTCTCAGGTTCCTGTTGGAGTTACAGATTGGTTTTCTGCTGGGAACAATTTTCTAATCTCCTGCCTTCTGGCATAAGGAATCTACAGAATACCTTGTCCTGGAGAAAGAAGCTGGGGCAAAGGGTTGGAAGTATCTCACATTGTTCTGTTTGAAGACTTTAACCTAGCCCCTTGTTTTCACTACTGAGCCACCTTTCATTCTAGCCTAAGCCTGTCTGGTTCAAGTCTCCAGTCTTCTCTTCTCTTCTCTTCTCTTCTCTTCTCTCTTCTTCTCTCTTCTCTTTCTGTCTGTCTTTCTTTCTCTATTTCTTTCTTTCCCCATCCTTCCTTTCTCTCTCTCTCTCTCTCTCTCTCTCTCTCTCTCTCTCTCTCTTTCTGTGGTACTTGGGAGTTGAATCCAGGAACTTGCACATATTTGCAAATGCTCTACCACTGGGCTGCACCCTCAGACCATTTTTAAGTTTTTTATCTGGAGATAGTCTCTCTAAATTATGCAGACTGCCCCTGACCTTGAACCTCCCATCATCCTGCCTGTGCCTCCCTAGTTGCTGGGATTAAAGGCATAGCCACTGCACCCAGCTAAATCTCCAGTTTTCTACAGCATAGGGGAAGGATAGTTTTGTTTGTTGTTTTGGCTGGGTGGTGTTTGAGTAGAGATAGGGTTTTCATGGGAGGGTGGAGGGGCCAGAGGAGCATCTCTCTGCTGTCTAGACTGTTCTCAAACTCCTAAAGCTTAAGCAATCCTGCCTCAGTCCTCCAAGTAGTTGGGATTATATGTGTGTGCCACTACCACTCCCAGCTTATGTCATAAGACTTTTGGTTTGGCTTGGGGTTTTTGTTTTATTTTTGTTTTTGTGTTTTATTTTTGAGATAGGGTCTTGCTGTGTAGCCCAGACTCGCTTTGTAGATCAGGTTGGCCTCCAACTCACATGGATTGCCCTGCCTCAGCCTCTGGAGTGCTGGGATTACAGGTGTGCACCACAATGCCCAGCTTGGTTTGTTTTTTGTTTTGTTTACGACCTCTTCCTAAATATCCCAGGCTGACCTTGTGGGTATTGAACTCACAATATTCCTGCTTCATTCTCGCAAGTACTGGGATTATAGGTGTTCACATCCATACTGACTGCTTCAAAGGCTTTTGTTTGTTTGTTTCTTTGCGAATCTGAGGGTTGACCCCAGGGCCTAGTGCTTGCATGCTTTGCAAGTGCTGTACCACTGAGCTGCACCCCTAGCCCATATTTTTACTTTTTTGAGACAGGGCCTCACTAAAATTATGCACACTGCCTCTGGTCTCAAACTTGGTGATCCTCCTGTCTCTGCCTCCCGAGTTACTGGGATTATAGGTGTGCGCCACTGCGCCCAGCTTACTTCATAGGCTTTTAACCAATCTTTTCAGCTACATCGTTCAACACTTTTTTTGTGGTATCTGGTTTCTACAAACCCCTGAGTGGGCACACTTTCCTCTGTACAGGCATTTGAGTTTCATTTTTTCAGCTCTACTAAATACCTCTCATCAGTCCCTTTGATGGCCTCAGAAAATGAGTTTGTGTATCTCATATCCTGTTTGTATTTCTTTTCTTTTCTTTTCTTTATCTTTAAATTTTTTTAATCATGTTCCTGAGTTTTCAAGAATGATTAGAGAGTGAAAGATACTGGCATGTGCTTCATCAGTCCTGTTTACTGGAATTCCTCCATTTACTCAGCCCACTCCAATCTGGCCTCTTACCCCTTCACTTCAGGGGAATAAATTCCTTCCTTCCTTCCTTCCTTCCTTCTTTCCTTTCTCTCTTGCCCTTTCTTTCTTTCTTTCTGCCTGCCTGCCTTTCTCCCTTTCCCTCCCTCCCTCCCTTTCTCTCTCTCTCCCTCCCGCCCCCTTCTTTCTTCTTTCTTTCTGTGGTGGTACTTAGAGGTTGAGTCCAGGGCCTCTCACTGGGCTGCACGCCTAGCCTATTTTTTATTTTTATTTTTTATTTTGAGTCAGGGTTTCAAATTATGCAGGGTGCTTCTGGCCTTAAACTCAATATCCTCCTGCTTCCACCTCCTGAGTCACTGGGATTACAGGCATGTGTCACCACACCTGGCCCAGGAAACTGCTTCTTTTAAGTCATTCATCATCCCCTTATTGCTAAATCTAGTGGCTGTTCTTCCCCTCAGCACTGGACACTCTTGACTTTTCCTGCCTTGAGCTACTCTTCCATGACACTGTACCCTCCTTCCTACCTTTCCTCCCGCTTAATCATCTTTGTTTTCAGCTTCTCATAACTGTTGTCCTCTGACTTTAGTCTTTGGCTCTCTTTTGTCATCCTATTTTTTGTGTGGTGGTTTAATCTCCTGTGATTTTAAGAAGCATAACTAGGCTGTGAGTATAACTCTGTAGTAAACTACTTGCCTAGCATGTGTAAGACCCTAGATACCATCCCCAGGACTGAGAAAAAAGGAGGGAAGGGAGGAAAAGACTGTTGAATTGATGTAAAGATTCTTAATAGCTGTCTGCTTTGCATCTCCACTGCTTCGGCTCTTCCTCAAACTTCATGACTACAGTGATTTCCCACAATTGCCCAAAACTGCTCTAAACTCGTCACCTGAATTGCATTCTTGCTCCCCTGTTGTCCATTCCTGACACAGAAGAAACTCCTGACCAAGGCCCTTGAGCCCTTTGTTGATAGTGTCCTGCTTGTCAACTTCATCCCATACTGTTGTCTTTTCCTCACTGTGCTCTTTATCCTAGTCGGCCAGCTTCTCAGATGCCCCAGCCCATGCTTGCTAGGGACATGTGCACTTATTTCCTTCTGAGAACTCTTGGCTCATCATATGACCAACTTTTAATCCTTCCTGCCGTAGCTCAATTTTCACTGTTTTAGAGCCCCTATCCACTCCTAAAACCAAATATCACAATCTGTAATTTTTGCATTTACTTTTTATTGACTTATCTCACAAAAATGTAAATTCTGTTACACAGGGTCTTATCTGTCTTTGCCTGTGGGATGTGCATTAGTCAGCTGTCCTTGCTGTAGCAGAAAAGCAGTTGAAACAAGGTTATGGAGGAAAAGGTTTATTGGTAGCTCATAGTTAGAGGTTCCGTCTGTAATAGAGGTGGGGCAGGTGAGGTAGGGGCATAAGCACCGCGACCGACAACCATAACATCTTTGTGAGCAGGAAACTTAGAGGCCACAGGTATAGGATGCAAGCTTCCAAAGGTCCACCCCCAGTGACTCACTTCTGTCAAGCAAGATCCACCCCCCAAAGTTCCACAACCTCCCACAACAGCACCACCAGCTAGGAACCAAATGACATGACCTTTGGGAGACATTTTAGATCCAAACTATAACAGGATGTCTGACTATATAGTGAGTGCTTAATAAATATTTATTAAGTAGAGTGTAATGGAATTGCAGATTGGAAGCAAAAACAATGAAAGGGATGGGGTAACTAAAGGTTGCTTGTCTTTTTTGGAGAAATTAGGTGACCTATTTCAATTTTGAGTTAATAACTAAGTTAATTTTGTAAGTGTAAAAAAAGTCCTCTCTTGAGGCTGGGTAGAGTGTGTACTTAGCATGTACAGGGCTCTGGGCTCTGTCTTTAGTACCACACACACAAAAATATGTCATCTGACTTTATCCTTTATAACTTTTGATGATGTGAGAGACAAATGTTGTGTGTTAAAATTACATACAGCATTGTATGTATTTGTTTTTGGTAAATGTCCATATTCAAGTTGAGACAAAAAACTGTAGGGTGTTTGGGAGCTAACTTTCAGATTCAGTTGTCTTGTTTTATAGTTCTATTCTGGAACATATTACTGTGATCATAGGACTTTCATTTTCAAAGGACAAACTGGAAACTGGCTATAGTTACAAATGCTGCTGCTGCTGCTGCTGCTGCTTTTTCTTCCTCTTTTTGAACAGAGTCTTGCTATGTAGCCTAGACTGCCTTTGAACTCTCCATTCTCCACCCTCAGCCTCCCAAGTGCTGGAATTATAGCCATGTGCCACTAGGCCCAGTAAGTGTTTCTTATGGAACCAGACATGATAGAGCCACATGGAGTTCAAGGCTAGCATGGGCTACAAGGGAGACAGGAGAAGAACTGATACTTTTGAATTATAGTGCTGGAGACGATTATTGAATATACCATGCACTGCCAAAAGAACCAACACATCTGTCCTAGAAGAAGTGCAACCAGAGTGCTCCTTGGAAGCAAGGATGGCTAGACTGCATCTTATGTATTTTGGACATGTTGTCAAGAGGGAACAATCCCTGGAGAAGGATATCATGTTTGGGAGAGTGGCAGGTCAATGAAAAAAAGGAAAACCTGCCACTAAAAGTGTCTGCAACAATAGGCTTAAACATAAATAAGATTGTGTTTCTGGCACAGAATCAGGGAGTGTTTTGTTCCACTGTACATAGGGTCACTATGAGTCGAACTCAACTTTACGGCACCTAACAACAACATCTCCAAAAAAATCAAAAAGTACTTCATATGAGAAAAATAAGTTGATTTCATCGAAACACTTTTGACTTAAGTAACTAAAGTCTTCTCTTTAAAAAGCCTCTCCATTTTGCTAAGAACGATCTTTAAAAACTTCTGAAAGACGGGTTGTGATTATATCAAGTATATAACTTATTTTATCTGTTTTACTAATGCTTCTTACAAATCTTATTTCCCCAGTGATGGCTCGTGAAACAATGGACTGTGATCTTCAAGGACAGTTAGATGGTACTGCAGAACAGCCTGCGCCTGCTGAACTGATGAATAGCCAAGGGAGACTGCCTTTGCTCCAGCCTACTCCTGCAGATGTGGTCAGCACCCAACGGGGACCATTCCTGCTTTTTCAGACTCTTACTACTGTCCATTGCCAAGGGGGACCACTCCTGCTTCAGTCTACCCCTGCTGCAGCTGTCAGCAGCCAGCAGGTACCACTCCTGCTCCAGCCTGCCCCTGCTGAAGTGGTCAGCAGCCAGCAGGCACCATTCTTTTTCCAACCTGCCACTGCTGAAGTGGTCAGCAGCCAGCGGGCACCACTCCTGTTCCGGCCTGCTCCTGCTGTAGTGGTCAGCAGCCAAGGGATATCAGTCTGCATTCGGCCTGGGCCTCCTCCTGAAGAAATGGGCAGCCAAATAATACCAGCCTTCTTCCAGCCTGTTCCTGCTGAAGAAGTAAGCAGCCAAAGAATACCAGCCCTACTCCAGCCTGACCCACCGGTGTCCATTGATCTGACAGAGGAAGGAGAGCTCTCAAGAGAGAATGAAGAGAACAGTAATCCAGAAGCTTCAGAGGAGGAGGATGACCATACTGCCCAGGCACCTTCACCGCGTTCAGCGAGCACTTTTGTTGGTGGGCTGCAGAGACTTCATGGCATGCTGGATGTTCTGAGACCTTCAACTTCGGACCACAGTGTGGGGCCAGTGAGAGCAAGGAGGAGGAGGAGGAGGTCTGCTTCACGTAGGACAAGAGCTGGAGGGTCTCAGAGGACAGACAGTGCCAGGTAAATATATGTATAAGTCTCAGGGTTGGTCCCGTTCTAGAAATTATGAAACCCAGGCTGTGGTTATACCCCAGTGCTACCAAGGATTACCTTTCTGAATTCCCTTTGTCCTCATAAATCAGAAATAAGCATGCTTGCCTTGTTTATTTCACTGAGTAATTGAGGGCATAAGTTATACTGATATGCTTTGAAGTCTGTTACTGACAGTTTCCATAGACAGAGCACTTTTTTTGTTTCGTTTTTTTGTTTGCTGAGGATCCAACTCAGGGCCTTGCACATACACAACATACTTCGTACCACTAAGTTATGCCCAGCTTCAAAATAATCTTCTTCATAATCTTTAGTTTGGACTTGCCTCTTTAAGGGCTTAACTCCCTTATCTTGACAAGGTTACATGAAGAATAACAATTATTTATGTCCTGTTTTTTAACTCCTTGATTAATTAATTAATTAATTAATTAATTAATTGTTTTGTGGTAGTTGGAGGTTGAACCCAGGGCCTCACACATATTTGGTAAGTGCTCTACCACTGGTTTTGCTCTCCCACCCCACTTTTATTTAATTTTTTTTCATTTTGAGACATGGTCTCACTAAGTTATGCAGGCTGCCTCTGGTCTTGAACCTATGATCCTCCTGCCTCTACCTCCCAAGTCACTGGGATTACAGGGAGGAGCCATTGTGGCTTTCCTTGCTTTATTTAAAATGTCTTTTCTCAACCAGGCACCATGGTACTCACCTTGTAATCCCAGCAACTTGAGAGGCTGAGGCAGGAAGATTATGAGTTCGAGGCCAGAGACAGCCTGTACAATTTAGTGAGACCTTGTCTCAAAATAAAAGATATAAAGGGGGCTAGGGTGCAGCTCAGTGATAAAGCACTTTCTTAGCAAGTACAAGGCCCTGGTTCAAGCCCCCACCCCACCCCCTCAGTACTGCAAAAACAACAACAAATTTCTTTCACATTTGGCTTTCTAAATATTTTCATAATGTTTAGAGATTGAGTTCAACCTTTTCATTTTATATGTGAAGGAAATTTGGACCCAGAGTGTTTGTTCAGGGTCTTAAAGCGACAGCATGGAGGGGACAGCTGGTATTAATTAGACCTTGATGGGATTCATTATCTGCACAGGCAGGTAGAAGCTTTGGTCAGATCCATTTGTTTTCTAACACTGAAAATATTAAGATAGTATAAAAAGTGGAATTTAGGTCATCTGTTACCAATGTTTTACAAGTGAGGAAGCCAGTGGAATATTTTGTGATTTACCTGGGGTAACTCTGGAATTGGACATGCCTTTTGATTATTGATTCAGCATCTTTTTCTATGGATCCTGTCTCAGAGCTTGCTGTTACTTTGGTTCCAGCCTTAAGTCACAAATGTGCATTTCTTACTTTAAGGTGTCATTATTCTTCAGATTATGAAGGCAGAACAACCTTTTATACATTTGTGTTATAGGCAAGGGCAACATGTAGTGCAATTTGGGGACCCAGTCAGTGATTAAGTGGGCTGCCTCTTTAAGGTAGAGGATTGAGAGTAGTGTTCCCAGGAATTATCTGATTGCCAAGAGATGTCTTGCAGTAGTCCTCAGCTTGGCTTGTTCATACACTTAAGTGTTGTTGCGGGGACTCCACAACTGTTTGCTTTTGGTTGGGCACACTGACCTGTGTTAACCAGCCCCCCAGAAAGTGACATTTATAAACTAGATACCAGTTTACAGAGAGAAAAATCACTGGAGATCAACATCTCTTGCTCACAATGTCAATATGATACATACAGAAACCAAGCTCTTAACAGAAAATTGCTTGATATATGTAGAATCTGTGCTCATGAGTGGATTACAGAATTCAGATGTTGACAGATGTCAGCCAAGCTATTTGGCTGATAACTATACATCTATCTCTGCAAAGAAAGTAAACCTAAAAAGCCAGGAACTGTATGTAGTTCAGTGAAAAGAACCTGGATTCTGGAGGTAGATAAATGTGATTTTAATTTTTCCCCTAATACTATCTTGTAAGCACTCACACAAAAGTGTGAACTTTCCTAGGACTGATTGCTTACAACTTCTGAATTTCTTGGTATTTGTTGTGCTTGTTTTTTTGAGACAGGATCTCGCCTTTAGCCCTGGTTGGTGTAGAGCTTCCTAAATAGCTCAGGCCAGCCTCAAACTGCAATCCTCCTGCTTCCACTTCCCGAGTGCTGGGATTACAGACCTGCGTCATCTTGCCCAGCTTCTGAATTTCTTAAAATGAAGATCTCTGTGTAGTGTTTGCCATTTACTCACTTGACAGACTCTTTGGGCCAATTGTTGAGAGCCTGGGCCAAGTTAAGGAGCTTTTGCCTCAGACTCAGCTGAGAATCCAACATTGGAAAAAGATTAAGTAGTGACCTGTTCTTCCCAACGTGCTTCTCAGCCCAGGTCACAAACTCCTTTCTTTTCTTTTTATTTAAGGCTGCTTGATTCTGACTGCCATAGTCACCATTCAGTCATCAAGTATTTATAACCCTCCTCTCTGTGAAATACTGAACTTTGCCCTGGAGGATGTATTGGTGAACAAGATAGAGTAGAGTACCTGTTGTCATGACATTTACGGAGTCTGGGAATATAGAGGATGGGGGCGTGTATTCTTTAATTCAGAGATGATAAGTACAGGAAAGGGGAAGGATTTCTTGGGTTCTAAGAGACTCTAACTCTGAGCTGAGTGCGCCTATAATCCTAGCACTCCAAGGATGAGGCAGGAGGATTCTGTGTTTGAGGTCAACCTGAACTGCATAGTGAAACCCTATATACCAAATGAAAACAAAAAGAAGCCCTAGCACTACCCCTTATTGGTCTTCATAGTTTCCTTTCCCTGTGTTCCCATCTGGCCTTAGAAATGCTTATTTTGCTGCCTAAAGATTAGGTGCCATCAAGTTGGGTCTGACTCATAGCAGCTCCATGTACAACAGAACAAAACACTACCTGGCACTATGTCAGTGCTTCTCTACTATTCATAGGATTTTCCATGGCTGATTGTTTTGGGAGTGGGTTACTGGGTCCTTCTCCCAAGCTGGAAGGACCTAGTATTCCCAGGCTGTCTCCTATCCCAAGGACTGACCAGGCCCAACCCTGCTTAGCTTCCAAGATCAGATGGAATCAGATGCCAGGCTGGTATAATTACAGGTGTGCGCCACCATGCATGGCTGACAGATCACTCTTTAATACCACTTGCTATGAGAAAACAGTATTAAAGACCGATTTGTCAGCCCTGCACAGTGGCACATCCTGTAATCCCAGTGACCAGGAGGCAGAGACAGGAGGATTCCAAGTTCATGGCTAGAAACAGCCTGCACATTCTAGTGAGACCCTGTCTTAAGATAAAAAATGAAAAATGGGTTAGGGATGCAGCTCAGTGGTAGAGTGCTTACAGGGTATGCACAAGGCCTTGGTTGGGTTCAGCACCTCAGTACTGAAAAAATAATAATTTGTCAGTTTTTTCACTTTCTGCTTTCTATGCAGAATGCTGCTGATACACATACCAATAGCTTGAATTTAGCCTGTTAGAGCCTAACTCTTGTGCTTTTTTTGTTGTTGTTTTTGAGACAGGGTCTTGCTAAATTGCGTAGGCTGTATCTGGCCTTAAACTCGTGATCCTCCTGCCTCAGGATCCTAAATCTCTGGGATTATAGATTTGCACTACAGCGCCTGGTCTAGCTTAACTTTTACATGTATTTCATTTTGTAGAAATGTTTTTATAAGCTGGGTGCACTGGCACACACCTGTAGTCCTAGTGACTTGGAAGATGGAGGAAAGACCATCACAAGCTCAAAGCCAGAGGTAGCCTATATAACTTAGCAAGACCTCATCTCAGAAAATAAAACATGGGCTGGGGGGTGCAGCCCAATGGTAGAGCACTTGTAAAGTACATATGAGGCTTTGGGTTCAGCCCCCCCAAGTAATCCAAAGAAATAATAATAGTAGAAATGTTCTTATGAAATGCTGTTCTTATGTGCTGGTTTTCTAGCTATGGCTATTGTTCATTCACAGTCTCCAAGAAAATTGGTAAACTTGCTTAACATCTTTTTTGTTTTGCTTTTTGGTGGGTTTGGTTTGGTTTGAGTCAAACTAGTATTCTGGAGCTGCTTAACACTCACTTAAATGATCTTATTGGGAGAAGGGAAATGGGAGAATCTTCCAGATGGCTAGCATTATTGTTGTTAGGTGCCACTATGTCAGGTCCAACTCTTAGCAACTATACAACAGAATGAAACACTTCCCGATTTTATGCCAGGCACACAATCTTATTTATGTTTAAACCCACTGAGCATTATTAACATCTTTTTAAAAATGGCAGAGTAAGGACCACAGAAAATTCTCTCCTTAAAGCTGTGAAGCCCCCCCAAAAGAAGAAAAAGGCCAAGCATGGTGGCACATGCCTGTAATCCTAGCACTCAGGAGCCTCAAGCAGGAGAGTCAGCATGAGTTCCAGGTCAGCCTGGGCTGCATAGTGAGACTCTGTCTGGGGAAAAAAAAAAAATGAAGCAACTGGAAAAATTCATCAGAATTAATATTTTGAGAACTTTGGGAATTAACTAAAGGTTTATAGCAATCCAGGGAGTGATTATTACAGAAAAACAACTGAACCTCTGTGAGTTTTGTGGTGTTCCCTGTTCCCTATTCTTAGCCCTTCTCCAACTCCATAGTCATCTTAAAAATCTATTGCCTGGCAGCAACCAGAGGGAGCAAAATGGAATTGAACTCTTTCAAAGCCTTATACCCAGAGTTGTCTTTGTGACCAGCTTGTTGGTTGGTTCCCTATGAGACCCCACTTGCAAGGCTGTTCCTGACTCAGCATAGCCTGATGAGGGAAAAAAAAGAAGCATAAATTATTTTCCCTATCACCTGCCTCAGGAAGTGAATAGTCACTCAATAGGGCAAACAATAGACTAGCCAAAAGTCATGAAAGGAAGATGTGAGCATTTGAACAACCTTCTACATGTTCCCGGAAGTTTAGAAGGCCACACATGAAGGCTTTGTACATCTATGCCTGTGCTCAGGAAAGAACTAAGAAGACACTAAGATCTTAACTCCGGCTGAATTAGAAGTTCTGCACAAGTAGGAAGTAAGGGAAGGTTGTCATCTGCCTGGCTAATTTTTATGTTGGGGAGGCAAGTACTGGAAGGTTAGCAGGTGTTCTACCACTAAGCTGCAACTTCAGCCCTTTTTTAAAAATCTTTTTTTATTTTGAGATACAGTCTCACTAAGTTGTGTAGGCTGCTTCAAACTCGTGCTTCTCCTGCCTCTGCCTCTCAAATTACTGGGATTACAGGAGTGTGCCACAGTGAAGGTGCTTGGCTAATTGTTGAAGGTGGGCCAAGGAGACAACAGGTACAGAGTCTTTCAGCAAAGGAGGCTTGTTAGTATTTAAACAGATCTTTATATGGTCATGAACTGACCACTAAATTGAACAAAGACTTCAGTGGGCACGCAACAAAGAGTATAAACTTTACATAATTACTTCAGAAAGGTTACAAAACAATCAGAAACAAAAAACACTGTAAGAATAGCCATGATAAACCTTGGAGAAGGGGTACAATCAGATTTCCAGAGTTACCATATTATATTTGAAATCCTTTATTTCAAGAAAAAAATCAACACATGCAAAGAACTAGAAAGAATGAATTATATACAGGAAAAAAAGAAAAAATAGAATCCATTCCTGAAGAAGCCAAGACATTGGACATAGTCCACAGACTTTAAATCTGCTATTTATTTTATTTTATTTTATTTTTATATTTATTTTTATTTGATTTGTTGCAGGAGAGTTTCACTGTGTAGCCTAGGCTGGCCTAGAATTCATGAGGCATATCAGGCTGGCCTTGAATTTACATCCATCCTCCTGCCTCAGCCTCCCAAGTGCTGGGATCATAGGAGTGGGCCATCATGCCCAGCTCAAATCTGCTATTTTAAATAAAGTCATGGACTCCGGGTGTTACAGCACAAGCCTGCAGTCCTACCTATTTGGGAGGCTGAGGCAGGAGGATCGCAAGTTCAAGGCCAAAGGTAGAATGCACAACTGAGAAAGCCCTGTCTCAAAATAAAAATTAAAAAAGGGTATTGGGGTGCAGCTCAGTGGTAGAGCACTTACCTAGCATGCTTGAGGCCCTGAGTTCAATCCCTTAGGACTCGGGGGGAGCGGGAGATTTTTAAAAATAAGTAAATATATTCACAGAACTAAAGGGGAGTGTGAAACAATGTTAACAAAAGTACAAAAAAGGAAGTGTTGGAGTAGACCAGTATAACTTAAATGATACAGATCACATGTTGGCATGTAATTTATGTGCTAACAACAAAAGGAAAAAAGCAAGGAGGAAAATACACATATGAGTTTTACTACATATTAGTCAGAACTTTACATAAACCTTGTAAGTTGATGAAAGTGTAACCAAAAATAATATAATAGTTGCATAATGGAAAAAGCCAATGCTATATTACTCTGTACTCCCCCAACATTTACCAATAAAAGGGAAAGAAAGGGGAGGGAATGAAGCTGTCTCTATAGGAGTGCAGAGAGGGAGGTGAAGAGGGAGAGAGAGAACATGTTGGGGGCGGTGGTTTCTGGATGTGCTGGGAATTGAACTCAGCTTTATTTGGGCAAGTTATCTGGCTATTGACTAGCAACTAATATTTATTTTATTTCATTCAGTCATCCATTTTCTTAATGGAAAGCCCTAGTTTGAGCTAGGCAGCATGGTGCCTGCCTATAATCCCAGTGAATTGGGAGGCTGAGGCAAGAGGCTTTGAGGCCATCACAGCTTTGAGGTCAGAGGCAGCCTGCTTAATTTAGTGAGACCCTGTCTCAAAATAAAAAATATAAAAAGGATGGGGGTATGGCTCAGTGGTAGAGCACTTGCCTAGTATGCACTAGGGTTCAGCCCCTAGTCCTGTCAAAAAACAAAAACAAACAAAAAAACACAACAAAAAAAAGCCCTAGATTGTCATAAATTGCAATTAGACTTTTAGAAATAAATTTTTATTTATTTTATTTATTTATTTATTTTGTGATACTGGGGTTTGAACCCAGGACTTTGCGCTTGCATGCTCTGCAAGTGCTGGACCACTGAGCTGCACCCTCAGCCCATTTTCTTACTTTTTGAGACAGGGTCTCACTAAATTACGCAGACTGCCTCTGGTCTTGAACTTGCAATCTCCTGCCTCCGCCTCCCAAGCCTCTGGGATTACAGGCGTGCGCCACCACACCTGGCTCAGAAATCAAAATTTTTCTGTGAGTGGTCTCCAACAGTATTTCTGGGTAATAATGTGTCTTAATAATGTCATAAAGATAGTCATTAAAATTTGAGTTACCTTTCAGTAGTACTTCATACCTGTTACCTATATAATGTGTTCTAAAGTTCAGAATCCTCTTTTGGCTCTTCTTTCTTCCCCCTAGTACTGGCACTTGAACCCAGGGTCTTGCACATGCTAGACAAGGTCTTCACCACTGAGATGCACTCCCAATCCCTTTTTTATTTTTTATTTTGCAACAGGGTCTTACTAAGATGCACAGGCTGCCTCTAGCTTCAGACTTGTGATCCTTCTGCCTCAGCCTCCTGAGTAGCTCAGATTACAGGTGCATGCCACTGCACCTGACCCTCATTTGGCTTTTAATATAGAATTTCTTTAGTATACAATTTCTTTAGTTCTATAACATAAGTGGGATATGGTTTGTTATTCCAGAAAGTGAGGGAAACTGACGTATAGTGGATGTTATTGGTTAAAACTGAGCCAGCCACAATGGTTTTAGCACGTTAAGTCTGATACTCTATTCTCATCTTTTTTTTTTTTTTTTTTTTGCGGTACTGGGGGTTGAACCCAGGGCTTCGCACTTGCATACTCTGCAAGTGCTGGACCACTGAGCTGCATCCCCAGCCCATTTTCTTACTTTTTGAGACAGGGTTTCACTAAGTTATACAGACTGCCTCTGGTCTCGAACTTGCAATCCTCCTGCTTCCGCCTCCCAAGCCGCTGGGATTACAGCCACTACACCCAGCTTTTCATCTTATTTTTTGATGTGTGTGTGTGTGTGTGTGTGTGTGTGTGTGTGTGTGTGTGTATCTTAAACTAACATGGTTTAAAGTTTAAAAGGAAAGCAGTGTCCTAAAATAAGAGATGAAGCAATGACTGGAGTCAAACTTCCGTGGTTGTTGGGGTTTTTGTTTTGTTTTGTTTTTTTGCTGTTATTTGCTTGTTTGTTTTGAGAAAGGGTCACACCATGTAGCTGACCTCGAATTTACTGTGTAGCCCAGCCTGACCTTGAACTTACAAACCTCCTACTGACACATCTCAAAACGCTGGGATTATAGGGACATGCTACCACACCTGGCCAGACTTTATACTATACACCAAAAGGCATTAGTCTGAGTAACTGCAGTAGTAGAACCCCATAAGGCCATATTTGGGCAACAAGCCCCTTTTTGCTTGCTCAGCCCTCCCTTTTCAACTCCCTGGTACCAGCACATAAATTACTGGGTGATGTCTTTTAAAAGTACTGACACAAGCCAGGTGCGGAGTCATGCTTGTAATCCTAGTGACTCGGGAGGCCAAACCAGGAATATCATGATTTCAAGGCCAGAGACAGCCCGCATAACTTATCAAGACCCTGTCTCCAAATAAAAAATGGGCTGAGAGTGCAGCTCAGTGGTAGAGCACTTGCAAAAGTATATACAAGGTCCTGGGTTCAACCTGCAAGTACTACCAAAAAAATATAAAAATACACAAGCCGGGCGCAGTGGCGCATGCCTGGAATCCCAGTAGTTTGGGAGGCGGAGGCAGGAGGATCGCAAGTTCCAGACCAGAGGCAGTCTGCCTAACTCAGCGAGATGCTGTCTCAAAAAGTTAAAAAAAATGGGCTGAGGGTGCAGCTCAGTGGTCCAGTGCTTGCAGAGCATGCAAGTGCGAGGCCCTGGGTTCACCCTCCAGTACCACAAAAAAAACCCCAACCAACCAACCAAACCTGACACATGGCCAAAGGCCAATAAAATTAGCTTTAAACAGAAGAGTCAAATTCCATTATGGGATGTTATAGCAGTGATTGAATAGAAAAGAGTATCTAGGCCAGCCAGCATCTGCCTAAATCTGCTATTCCTGTTTCAGCTTTCAAAGGCAGCACTTAATGACCTGGAAATAGATTGAAATAACTAGGATTTACCTTTAAATCATGGTAGGTTATTCTTGTGATGTTAATCCATTGTACTATAATTCTGTTGTCTTTCTGCATGCATAGGTCAAGAGCACCATTGGATGCCTACTTGCAGGTGAACAGGACCCAGCCTCAATTGCCAGCTACCACTAATGATTCAGAGACTACGAATCCTGTGTCTGAAGATGTGCAGATGTCAAATAATTCTGATTTGGACAGTGACAGCTCTGCAGAGTATGAAGAGGTTGTTGTCCAAGCAGAGGAACCCAGAGCTGTTCTTTCAGAAGGTCAGTTATTTTATCCAGGTTTGGATTCACAAGGCTGACATCCAGAAAAGCTTAGGCTTCAGAAGGCTAGAAACTTTAGATTTGTGCTTTGATACTTTTCCTTTGTTCCCCAAGTGCCATAAATTTCTATTTTACTTTATTTTATTTATTTATTTGCTTATTTTTGCGGTGCTTGGGAGTTGAACTCAGGGCCTCTAACATAATTTGCACCCCTCAGCCCTGGACTATAGAGCAAGTCCAGCCAGCCTGAGCAATGTAGCAAGACCCTATCTCTAAAGGAAAAGTTTTATAAATCCATCACCTTGTCACTTTCAAGTCTTAGAATAATATGTATTGGTATGTAAATGGAACTTTATTTAGCAGTAAGCAGACAGAGATCCCAAAAGTTGAAAAACCCACTGATACTCAGGTTATGTCTTTTAGTACTTTTTTCCACTAAGAGGACCCATGGCTTCTTTGACTCTCCAGGTCTAAGATAAGAAATATACAGGGTGAGCCTAGGACATTCTCTTGTGCTGGAAAAGCAGGGCAGATACCTGAGTCTCATAGGGTTAGGTCAATAGCCACAGGAACCATCTTAACATGGCTGTTAGTAACCTAAGATAATAATAATTTAAGAATCAAAAATAATGAATTATTCTTGGGTTATGGGTTGAAATAAATTAGGAAAATACGTTGAGTTCCTAATTATGTAATGTTCAAAAACCTTATATGTTACCACTATAACTTATTAGAACTCCAACTCATTCCTCTGAAAACTGGTGAATAAAAGATCGAGCATTTTGCTTTATTGCTGTGCTGGGACTCAAACTCAAGGCTTCACACATGCCAGGCAAGCACACCACTACTGAGCCGTACCTCCAGACTGGAAAGTTTTTTAAATAGACAAAAACCACAGGTAATTGAGGCAGGAATGATAGGGAAATCATCCTTTTGTGACTCCAAGTAAAATGATGTATCTAGGCAAAGATCATCAGTGAGTCTTAAAATCATTATGTTGAAAGGTTGATGGGATTCAACCCAATGATGGATCTTCTCAAAAAGTAGGACCTCCAGACTTTATATGCCTCTTATATACTATAATCAGAAA
Organism: Pedetes capensis; assembly: GCA_007922755.1. Classification (NCBI taxonomy): domain Eukaryota; kingdom Metazoa; phylum Chordata; class Mammalia; order Rodentia; family Pedetidae; genus Pedetes; species Pedetes capensis. The sequence goes on along the minus strand of VMDO01022742.1, from coordinate 13,196 downwards.
TACTCATACCACTCAGGAGTACTATAGGTACCAAAAACAGAAAAAAAAAAAAAAAAAAGTTTAAAAAAATGAGTCTACTGAAGACTCCAGAACAAATAACCAGTTTTCACAGTTTATGGGAAAGTGATGGAAGAGTAAGGTAATCACCTCAGAGGTGCAGTCATTCCAATCCAAAATGTAGGACCATCTACAAATAGAACATCTAGAAAATCTAAATGTGTATGGAAATATAGTATTTTGTAAAGGGGATGCCTCAAATCAAGTGGAAACAGTATAGACTCTTAAATTAGTACTGTTGTTAAAACTGGATAGCTAACAGGCAAACAATGAAATTGGGTCCATTCTTTATATCATAAAAGGATTTAAAGTAGAGATCCGGTGTAAAATAACAAAACCATTCTAGTATTAGAACAAAGCATGAGCGATTAGACCAGGGGGGTAGGGAGTACTTGGAAATCTGTAATGAGTAAAAGATTACATGAAAAGAATGTAATGTTTTCAAGAACAATATAGTAATATAGACATTTTTGTGATTCTACTTATATGAAATGTCCAGAAAAGGTGAATCTATTAAGACAAGACTAGTGGTTTCTTAGGGCTGCAGGTACAAATGGAAAGTAAATGTAAATGGGCAGAGAGATCTTTTTAAGGTGCTAGAAATATTTTATTTTTTAAAACTTGTTTACTCTATTGGTGTTACTATGTTTGCCCAGCCACTCTCAAACTCCTGGACTCTAGTGACCCTTTTACCTTAGCCTCCTAAGTAGTTGGCACTACAAATGCTCACCTGACTCGTAGAGATTTGGGTTTCTTTTTTTCGGTACTGGGAGTTGAACCCAGGGCCTCACACTTGCATGCTTTGCTAGTGCTGGACCACTGAGCTGTACCCCCAGCCCATTTCTTTCCTTTTTGAGACAGGGTCTAGCTAAGTTACGCAGACTGCCTCTGGTCTCAAACTTGCGATCCTCTTGCCTCCGCCTCCCAAGCCAGATTTTGGTTTTTTGAGACAGGATTTTGCTGTGTAGCCCTGGCTGGCCAAGAACTCACTATGTAGACCGGGCTGGTCTCAAACTCTTGTCAGTCCTCCTTCCTCAGCTTCCTGGTAGCTGGGATTATGGGCATACCACCACCACTCTTGGCTTAGCTATCTAGAAATGTTTTAAATTGGATTGTGGTGGTGGCTGTACTGCTCTAAATTTACTATGTATAAAAGTTAAACATAAATTTAAAAAGGTAAGTAAAAAACAAAAGCAACAACAAAAATTTAAACAATATTATGAGGACGTTCCAGGATATATATAGGACATTTCATGAGGTAAATGATTAGATTTCTCCAATAAATCAGTGAAAAGGGGGAAACAGAAAATGAGTAAGGGAGAATCGTTATTGAATGAAAAAAATTTAAGAGACGTAGCGATCAAGCTCATTTTGGAGACCTTCTTCTGGATCATGATGGGAATAAATCCACTGTGAAGAGCAGCTTTAAAACTTGGGAGGTTTTAAAAGCTGAATGCCATGTTGCACACCTGTAATCCTTTAAGCTGAGGGTTGAGAATCGTGAGTTCAAGGCCAGAGGCGGCCTACACAACTGAGTGAGACACTTTCTCAAATAAAAAATAAAAATGTGTCTGGGTCCCTGGGTTCACCCCTCCAGTACTACAAAAATCAATCAAAAACCTATGGAGGAATTTTGAATATGAAGTAGATGATTTAAATATTGTGGTTAGATACTGTTGAGTCAGATTTGACTCATAGCAACCCTAAGTGCTACAGAATGAAGCAATACCCATCACTGTGCTAGGCACACAGTCTTTTTATGATTGAGCCCATTGTTGCTGCCACTGTTTCTTCTCATTTTGAGTTGTGGCACATCAGCAAAAGGAGGTCCCAGGGGCTTTACTCCATTCGCATCATTAAGGTCAGCTTTACTTTGAGAAGGCAACACTTACCCAGTCATTTTCTTGAATGCCTTCTAGCCTGAGAGGCTTGTTGTCTGGAACAATATATTCTCTGTTCTTTGAAGGGTTTCCAATGGCTAATAGTTTCAGGAGTGGGCTGCCAAGTCCTTCTCCCTAGTGTTAGTCTGGAAGCTCAGCTGAAACCTGTCCACCAAGGGTGGCCCTGCTGGTTTTCTGAAATATGGGTGACATAGCTTTCAGCATCACAGTACCACACAAGCCCCCACAGCATGACACACTGACAGACACATGGGGGATCTAGGTATTAGATAGTATTCAAAGATCACTATTAATTTTGAAAGGTGTATTAATTGTACAGTGTTTATGTGGGGAAAAAATCCTTATCAATGGGATGGGGCCTTAGATAGAACAAGATGGACAAAATGTTGGTTATTTTTTTAAATTGGGTAATGGGTACTTGTGGCTTAACTATACTATTCTGTCTCTCTCCTGCTAGCTTCTCATATCTAACTTATGTCCTCTTGTGTTTATTATCTATCCTATCATTTCTGGATACAACTTGGCAGAGCAACAAGGAGTTACCTCAGCAGAGCAAGAAGTTACATGTGTCAGCGGAACTGAGACGCTCCCCAAACAGGTAATATGAATGTCCTTTAAATGAAAGATTTGGATTTTCATTTTAAAGGAGGTGCACATTAACATGGAAAGCTTGCAGACTTTGTAGACAAGAAGACCATATGTGATTCCTAATTAGTTACTCATTATTTGTGTGATTACTTCCTCTTATGTTTAAAAATGTTAGGGGTATTTGAAAATAACCTGTCCTACCAACCTAACGATGGTAAATATCATTGGAAAAGGGAGATGTAAATGTGCTGTACAAACTGTCAATCAGTCAGGCACTGTGGTACATACCTGTCATCTCAACAACTTGGGAGGTTAAGGCAGGAGGATCTTGAGTTCAAGGCCAGAGGCAGCCTGTGTAACTTAATGGTACCTTGTCTCAAAGTAAAAATGGAATGACTAGGAAGGCAGCTGGTAACTATTCCTTAAAGGTGTACTATCTTTTACAATAAATTGTCTATATTCTCTGCTACCAAAAAAAAAAGTTGTCTATCACCTAGTAATCACATTCTGATTGACAGGTTTTTTTTCGCCTCCCCCACTACTGGGGTACTGAATCCATAGCCTTGCACATATACTAGGCAAGAGTTCTACCACTGACCTGGCCTGGCACTTGCTATGTAGACCAGGCAGGCCTTAAACTTGCATCCTCCTGCCTCAGCCTCCCAAAGTGCTGGGATTATAGGTATGAGCCACCCCTCCCAGTTTACACTGAACATCTTCATACAGTAGTCTTAGCAAATAATTGTAACTGTATCCATGGGGTATATTTCTAGAAGAGAGATTATTGTATCAAAGAAAAAAATACATGTGTTTTAATTTTAGTAGGTAAGACCAATGTCTCTAGAAATTTATCCGACCTTATATTTACAGCAACAGTAGTATGTAATGTCTATTTCTCTCTTACAACAGTGCTGAGAGTCATCAAACATCAATTTATGCCAATCTAATAGATGAAAAATTATTTTTTTGGGAGGAGTGGGGCCTAGCACATGCTAGGCAAGCAGTCTATCACTGAGCTATATTTCTAGCCCTTGTTTATTGAGACAGGATCCCACTTTGTAGCTCAAGCTGGCCTTGAACTCTTTGTAACCCAGGCTAGCCTCAAACTTGTAATCCTCCTGCCTCAGCCTCGCCAGTGTTGGAATTTTAGGCATGTGTCACCACGCGTAGAAAAAATGATTTCTTTGATTATAAGTGATCACCTATTGATTGTTATGTGCTTTTTTGTAAGCTGTTTATGTCCTTTCTTTGTTTTCCTATTATGGTTTTTTCCTTTTGATTTTCATGAGCTGAGTTGGTAATGATCCAAGTCCCCCCCTCCCCCCGTACTGGGGGTTGGACCCAGGGCCTGGCGCTTGCATGCTTTGCAAGTGCTGGACCACTGAGCTGCACCCCCAAGCCCAGATTTTACTTTTTGAGACAGGATCTTGCTAAATTACACAGACTGCCTCTGGTCTTGAACTTGTGATCCTACTGCCTCCGCCTCCCGAGCCACTGGGATTATAGGCGAGTGCCACCATGCCTGGCTTATGATTTGAATGGATATGATTTGAATGGATAGCAAAACTTCTGCTCCTTATTGATTATCATAGTTTGCTAGGATTAGATTTTGTTTTGTTTTTGTTTTTTGAAACAATCTCTGTAATACAGGCTGGCCTTGAAGTTGCAGTCCTTCTGCCTCAGCCTCCTGAGAGCTGGGATTACAGGCATATACCACCATGCCTTGGCTTGCTTAATATTTTGTATAGTTTTGTGATAGTTGCTCTTCTTTGTTTGAATAGGGGGAAGAAAGTCCAAGAATTTCATCAGATCAAAGTGTAGGCCAGACATGGTGGTACATGCCTATAATTCTAGCATTTGGAAGGCTGAGATAGGAGAATTACAAGCTCAAGGCCAAGAGGGCTGCATATTGAGACCCTTTCTCAAACAAATCATTTTGCTGGAATGTGACTCAGTGAGAGAGATGCTTAGCAAGGCCCTGAGTTTAATCTTGAGCACCACAAAAAAATAATAATTTCATGGCTTATTTTTTGCCATATTCCCTTCTAGAGAAAAATGACATGTGATTCATATGTGTTGCAGTTTTTCTGCAGCCTTTTCAATTAGGTTTATATTGTTTTTGTGCACCTTTATTAATTTGACAGTGTTATACATCCTCTTCAAGACTGATTTTGCATTTTCTCATTCAAATGTATTCCAATTTCCATCTAGCAGTCTCCTCAGAAGTCCAGCCCTCCTCTGCCTTGTGCTTCTATGGATGAAGAAGAAGGGGATACTTGCACAATATGTCTAGAACAGTGGACTAATGCTGGGGACCACCGGCTCTCAGCATTACGTTGTGGGCACCTCTTTGGGTATACATGCATTTCTAAGTGGCTCAAAGGACAAACACAAAAATGTCCACAGGTAAGGACCATAAGAAAGAACCCAACATGTTAAGTCAGAACTCCTAGAACCACACTAATTGTGTCCCATTGAACTCTTTAGTGCAACAAGAAAGCCAAGCACAGTGACATCGTTGTCCTTTATGCCCGAAACTTAAGAGCTTTGGACACTAGTGAACAGGAGCGCACAAAAAGGTAGGTGGTGAGAATGTGCCTAGCTAGATGATTCCCTTTTGGCTTTTTGTTTACATATCTGAAGAAGAAAGTATGAGTCCACTTTTAATGTGTTTTTTTGAGGCTTTACTTAGCAAATAATTGTGACTGTATCCATGGGGTATATTTCTAGAAGAGAGATTGCTATATCAAAGAAATACCTGTGAGTTGTATCTCTGGGGTATCTCAGTCTGTCTCACACTATTATAATGCACACCTAATCATCTTATGAAAGGAGTCTGCCTGCTTTGCTGTCTGTACATCAAAAATGAGGATCTGAGTGTGGGGATATAACTCAGTGGTAGAGTACTTGCCTCGCATGTGCAAGGCCCTGGGTTCCATCCCAACCACCACAAAAATATTTTTTTTTAGAAAATGAGGCTATGAAGCTATACACTCTGTCATATTCCAGTAGTCCCAAGTTCTTGGGATTGACAGGCTGAAGATCACCCCAGAAGTTCAGAGCCAGCCTAGTCCACATAGTGGACCTTTATCTCACACACACAAAAAAAATAATAATCTGGCACATTACTTCATGGTTGCCATTTTTACTTCTAGTGTCCCTGGGCCCCGATAGAGTACCATCATAAGTGAAGTTTGCATATGCAATGCAATATAAAAATTATCAGGATTTTGTAAGCCCTGAACAATTGTTAAGAACACTACTTAAAATATGCTTTAAGGGTTGGGGATATAGCTCAGTGGTAGAGTACTTGCTTAGCATATGTGAGGCCCAGGTTTCAGTCCCCGGCACTGCCAAAACAACAAAAAGTACATGTGCCAAACTTTTTGCTAGATGTGGTGGTGTGCGCCTGTAATCCCAGCACTTGAGAGGCAAACCAGGAGGATCGTAAGGTCATGGCCAGCCTGGACTATAAAGTGAGATCTTGTCTCAAAAAAAAAAAAAAGACCAGGCATGGTGGCACATGCCTGTCATCCGACTGACTTAGGAGGCGGGGGCAGGGGGATCAGAGGTTTGGGGGCAGGGGGATCAGAGGTGTGAGGCCAGAGGCAGCCTGCATAACTTATAAATGGGCTGAGGGTACAGCTCAGGAGTAGAATACTTGCAAAGTATGCATGAGGTCCTGGGTTTAGCCCTTCTGTACTACAATAAAAATAAAAGAAAAAATATTAAAGAATTAGTACTTACCATTGACAGAGTTATAGAGACATGAGTTCACTCATACTTTACTGGTAAGGATGTACATAGATATAATTATTCTACTCCAGGCAATTGTTCTGAAGAAATAAGATGTGTACAGAGGTTTACTTAAAATTAATTTAGCATTGTTAATAATTGAGGGCAAGAGGATTAATTGGCTGAAGTGAATTATGGCATATTCATGTGCTAGAATATTACATATTCTTAAAACTGATGTTGAAATGCACATATGTTTCCACATGTAAGCACATTATTATTGTGATTGTGATTGCATTTTTATAAACTGGAAAAAGACATTACAAAGCGAGGCACTTTGACACATGCCTGCAATCCCAGCCAGAGGATAGATAGTGTTAGGGTTATTTACATACTTGCAACAGCAGTGTGAATTTACTATGCCATCTTGATGGGATCATCATTCCAGTGTGAACTTACTCTGCCATTGTTAAAATGGAAGTCTTCTGTACCTTTCATAATCCCCAGTTGTTGCTGACTTTTCCCTTCTAGTGCTTTAGTGAAAGAGCAAATGCTTAGGAAGCAGGCCGAGTTAGAATCTGCACAATGTCGGCTCCAACTTCAGGTCCTCACTGATGAATGCACGAGGCTTCATAGTCGTGTCCAGGTGAGTTTGTCCTTTTGTTTTTGGGGTTTTAGGTTTTTTTGTTTGTTTACGGGTTTTTGTTTTTGTTTGGTTTAGTTTTTTGAGACAGGGGCTTACTATATAGCTCAAGCTAAAACTTGATATGTAGCCCAGGCTGGCCTCCAACTTGGAATCGTCCTGTCTCAGCCTCCAGAGTGCTGGGAGTATAGGCAAGTGCCACCATACCTGGCTTGAGTTTGTCCTTTTTAACTCAAAGAACTTTTGCAATCAGAATTAAAAAGGAAAGCAATTTAAAAAAGAATCCAAAAGTTACTTAAGTTCATCTCAAATACAAATAAGATTTTCCCAGTTGTTTAAGAAGTAAATGTGATCAACATTTTCTTTCTGATTAGGGCATTTATCTGAAACATCCACACTTTATGTGATGAATCTATTGCAATGAGCTGTTCTTTGGTTTGGTTTTGTTTCTCATTTTTTGGTGGTTTTTTGTTTTGTTTTTGTTTTTTTGCAGTACTTGGCGGTTGAACCCAGGGCATTGCATATAATTTGCTAGTGTTCATCCACTCGGTTGCACCCCCAGGGTCTCGATAAATTATGCAGGGTGCCTGAGGCCTCAAACCTGTGATCCTCTTGCCTCTACTTTCCAAATCACTGGGATTGTAGGGGCGAGCCATCACACCCAACTTTGCAATGAAAACTGTAGAAATATTAAATAGCCAGCCCAGAATACTAAGTTTGTTTGAGTCATTTTACCTTGCTGAATCTACCAGTAGAATGAGGTCTTCAGACAACATGACCGTTAGGACTTTCAACCACAGAATTTTTTTTTTTTTTTTTTTTTTTTTTTTTTTTTTTTTTTTTTTTTTTTTTTTTTGGTGGTCCTGGGAGTTGAACCCAGGGCCTCTCGCTTGCATGCTCTGCAAGTGCTGGACCACTGAGCTGCACCCTCAGCCCATTTTCTCTACTTTTTGAGACAGGGTCTCGCTAAGTTATGCAGACTGCCTCTGGTCTCGAATTTGCAATCCTCCTGCCTCCGCCTCCCGAGCTGCTGGGATTACAGGCATGTGCCACCGGCAACCACAGAATATATGATTCCTTGCTCTATTTCACTTTCTTGTTGAAAAACTCCAAAAACTGAGTTCTCTAGAATTCATGATAATATTTTCATATAATATGTAAGAAATTTTTTACCTGATCAAGGCAGTTTTGGGGGAATATTAGTGGAAAAGCTTCATATTTACAAAATCTTTTTCATTTTAGGACTTGCAAAAACGTGTTGTGGATCATGAAGATGAGCAACCCAAGGGCTCCGAAGCACATTCTCTTAACTGCCTGCCTTCTAGCCAGAACCAGCATAAATACCACTTCCAAAAGACCTTCACAGTGTCTCAGACAGGAAATTGCCGAATCATGGCTTACTGTGATGCTCTGAGCTGCTTGGTGGTATCACAGCCTTCTCCTCAGGCTTCCTTCCTTCCAGGTAAGCAATTCAGAACCTCAGCTTCCATGTTCATTGTTAGACTCTTTCTCTTCTCTCCCTTTTTGAGGAATCTCGGACTCAATAGTGAATGGACACTGACCACTGCTTACCAAATCACCTTTTTCTGTCAATTCCCTGATAATGCAGGTACTTCAAGGTGCTGCAAAGGTAGCTTTTGTGTGTGTTGCCTTTATTCAGTGAATTTGTTCACCAGGAGGGTAGAAATACTGATAATCATGGTATTGTGGGAAAGAAGGTACTTGGAAGTTTGGGTTGCTGGTATACTTTGAGGAGAAGGAAATCACTCCATATATGTCTAGTTTTCCTTACAGATTCATTTTAGACTTGGAATGTTTGACAACATATCATCCCAAGAGCTAATTCAGGGTGAAACAAAATTCAACTTATTTTTAGTAGTATTCAGATTCCCAAATTCCAAATAAGAGGGTTTGGGGAATACATTGCTTATTTTATCAATATATATTATTAGTATCTATCTATGTCTCTGGGCTGGGGTTTAGCTCAGTATTATCAGAGGCCCTGAGTTCAATCCCCAGCACCACAAAAACTGGAGAAGGACCTGGCAGCCCACTCCTGATACAATTCCGAAACAGTCTGCCACTGAAAATCCTGTAATAGCAGAGAAGCACTGACACAGTGTTGGGGAGTGTCTTTTTTTCATAGGGTCCCTATGAGTTGGACCCAACTTGAAGGTACCTAACAACAACAACAGCAATCTGTCTCTATATCTCTGTCTTTGTCTCTGTCCCCCTCTCTCACTCATTCTCACTCTCACTCTGTTTTGGAGACAGGGTCTCACTGTGTAGCCCAGGCTGGCCTCACACATGATTCTCCTGCCTCAGCCTCCCATGTGCTGGGATTACCATACCCAGCTCTCTTTTTTCCTCATATTTTGTGCGTTTAAAGCTTAATTATAGGCAGGAGTGGTGGTGTACACCTGTAATCCCAGAATTTGGGAGGCAGAGGGAGGAGGATCTCAAGTTTTAGGCCAACTTGGGCTACATATTTGAGATCCTATCTCAGAAACATAAAATATAAAGACCTTAAGTATAAGTTGTCTTAATGTTGAAAACCAAATATCCTCACATGCCCAATTAAATCATTAGTAAATGTTGCAGATGTGTCCTGCTGTCTTCAAAATGTAATTTCTGCCAACTGTGAGATCCCTTTACTTTAGCTTCATTTCCTTGGTTTCTTCACTTAGAAGTTCTATTCAAGTGTTTCAAAACTTGTCTTCCCAATTAGGTATGTAATAGTTTTGGAATGAAACCTTTAGATTATCTTATTTTTTGTGATAATAGCTATGCATTGAAAGGCTGTCATGATCCTCTAGTTGAGCAGAAAGTACAAAGATTGTTTGTAATGTCCCCTATCCCATCCAGTATTTTAATAAAAAGATTTGTGATCAAACAAAACCTCCTTTAATATTCCTCAAAATGAGTACACATTCTGTTTCTTCCCCAACCCCTCCTGTACTTGGGGGGTGAACCCAGGACCTCGAACATACTTTGCAACTGCTCTACCGCTGGGCTGTACCCCCCCACCCCTTTTTAATTTTTTATTCTTCTGCCTCCGCCTCCCAGGTTGTTCGCGTTAGTGACATGCGCCACCATGCCCAATATGTTCCTTTTTCTTAATATGTCTGTTCCAATCTATATGGCCAGTTCTGCTTAATAGCCTGTTGTTGTTGTTGTTGTTAGGTGCCGTCAAGTCGGTATCCGACTCATAGCGACCCTCACAGGGTTTTCGATGGCTGAGTGCTTCAGGATTGCCTTGGGAGTGGATTGCCAGGCCCTTCTCGCATTTTTGTGGCGCTGGGAATTGAGCTCAGGGCCTCAGAGACTGCAGTGCAGCGCTCTACCCACTGAGCTAAATCCCAGCCCCCTTAATAGCCTACAGGTGTTTAATTAAGCATGTATTCATGCTCCTTTGTTGATTTAAACCCTATAGTCTCCATTTTTGTCTCTCTGGCTTTCCTAATTCTATTTCAGAAATGTACTAGCCTTTATCCCACTGGCCTGTTTTGGAGAACCCAAAGTGTGATTCAAAACTACGTTGAATCCAGGATTTAGCAAATTCTGCTTTTTATGTAACTCAGATAATAATAAATGCTTAGTAAAAATCTATTATCATAGCTTAGTAAGGGAACATAATAAATTTTTTAAAAAGGCAAGTTGATGTCATTTTTCTCCCTCTACTAGAATATTATGCATTGATTGAATACTTGAGATGTCATTTATTTCATTTCATTTCAGGCAGATGTAGTATACCTTGACCATCTGGCATAGAAATTACTTATCTCCATTCCTTACTATTATGCCCCCTCTGCATCTTGAATATCTGTTTCAGGTGGAATATTCTGAATATCTATCTCAACAGCTTTACTGAAATGTGACTGACATAAAATAAAGAGTACGTATTAAGTAGGCTTGGCAACTCAGGAGGCAGAGGCAGGAGGATCACAAGTTCAAGGCTAAAGGCAGTCTGCATAACTTAAAAAGACCCTGTCTCAAAATAAAGAAAAACAATAATTTAAAAAGGGGGCTGAGGGTGCAGCTCAATGGTAGAACATTTGCAAAGTATGCATGAGGCCCCAGTTTCAGCACCCCAGTACTGGAAAAAAAAAAAGTAGATTTGGTGAGTTTTGACACATGTAGACCTCTGGATCACTACAATCAAAATACAATGAACAGAGTCAGGCATAGTGGTACGTGCACGTAATTCCAGCCATTAGGGAGGCTGAGGAAGGACATCACATGTTCAAGGCCTGCTGTTTGGGCTACGTAGTTTAAGGCCAGCCCGAGCACTTTAGGGAGACTTTGTCACAAAAATTAAAAATGGATTGAGGTGTAGCTCAGTGGTATACTGATTGCTCAGAAGACACAAAGCCTTGGGTTCAATTCCTAGTACAGTACTGCTACAAAAAAAGGTATAATGAAGTTATCATCCCGGAAGTTTTCTGATGGCTTATGATAATCCTTTCTACCTGTTCTTCCCTCTTCTTATCCACATGCAACCAGTGATCCGTTTGTCAATGTAGATTAGGTTGCACTTTCTAGAACTTTATAGAAATGGAATTATGCCTTATTCTTTTATGGTCTGTCAGCATTATGTTTTTACAATTGATCCTTGTTTTATTTTTTTGTTTGTTTTTGTGGTACTTGTGGGGTTGACCCCAGGGCTTTGCACATAGTTTGCCAGTGCTCTGCCTCTGGGGTACACCCCTGGCCCATTTTTATTTTCATCTTGTGGATCTTGCTGTTATCCAGGCTGCCTCTAGCCTTAAACCTGTGATCCTCCTGCCTTTGCTTCCTGAGTTGCTGGGATTACAGATGTGCATCACCATGCTTGGTAATCCATATTTTTGTGTAAATCAATAGTTTATTGCTGGGTCATACTGTATTATATGTATTTACATGGATTTGTTTATTCATTCAGCTGTTGATAGACATTTGGAATGGATTGCCCTTTTTTTTTTTTTTTTGTACTGCGGGGGTTGAACCCAGGGCCTCGCACTTGCATGCTTTGCAAGTGCTGTACCACAGAGCTGTACCTCCTGCCTTTTTTTTTTATCTTTTTGAGACAGGATTTTGCTAAATTATATAGACTGTCTCTGATCTTGCACACCCAGATGGATTATACTTTTTTAGGTAAATTATATACCACTAGGAATTTTTTATTGTTTCATTGTTTGACCAGCTGTTGCCCAGGATTTACATCGAAGAAAGGTGAGCAGAGGAGATACTTGGAAAGATTGTTTGCCAGCCATGCATCTCAGTCCACAGCTATAATCCCAGGGACTCGGGAGGCTGAGGCAGGAGAGTTGTGAGCTCAAGGCCACAGGCAACCTGCACAACTTCACAAAATCTTATCTCAAAATAAAAGGGGCCAGGGGTGCAGCTCAGTGGTGAAGCACTTGCCTAGCATATGCAAGGCCCTGTGTTTAATCACTCAGTACCACAGAAGAAAAACAAAGAAAGAATAGTTTGCTTTTGCCCTAAACTGACTTTCAGTTAACCATTTTAACTGTCTTGTTTGGTAGGCTTTGGTGTTAAGATGCTGAGTACTGCCAACATGAAAAGCAGTCAGTACATTCCAATGCACAGCAAGCAGATCCGTGGACTAGCATTCAGCAGTCAGTCAAAAGGCTTGCTACTGTCTGCTTCCCTGGACAATACTATTAAACTGACCAGGTGAGTACGCCAAGAAGACGGGGCCTAGGCCACTTAAGACAAAGTAGTATCTCTGTTGTGATACCCTTAGCGTTCTTCTCATTAGTCTAAGGCATTGTCTTCTGAGATTTACCTAATGTATTCCTTTTTAAAAGTGGACCTAGCAGATTACTAAACTGTGTATGTGTGGTATCCTGGTTCTTTTTATTTTATTTTTTGTTTTATCCCTTTTTTTTTTTTTCATTTTTTTCTTTTTTGTGGAACTTGAGTTGAAACAAGGGCCTTGCACATACTTTGCAAGTTCTCTAACACTGGACCACACTCCCAGGCCACTTTTTATTTTGGGGCAGGGTCTTACTAAGTTTTGCAGGCTGCCTCTGCCCTTGAACTTTCAATCTTTCTGCCTTACTTTCCTGAGTCTCTGGGATTAGAGGCTTGTGCCACCATACCTGACTCCTCTCTACTCCTCTCCTCCCCTCTCCTTTCCTTTCCTTTTCCTTTTTTTTTCTTTTTTCTTTTTTCTTTTTTCTTTCTCTTTTCTTCTCTTCTCCTTTCTTTCCTCTTTTTCTATCTTCTTATCTTTTTTTTTCTTTCTCTTTTTTTCTTTTTTTTGCTTT
>VMDO01022741.1:11123-33006 GCA_007922755.1 Pedetes capensis | reverse complement strand
TCTCCATCACCCTCCCCCACCCCCTCTTCTCCATCACCCTCCCTCCCCTACCCCTGCAGGGCCCGCCCCCTCCCACTGCCCCGCCCCTGCTCGGCCCGCACCCGCCCATCCCGCGCAGCCTCTCCGCGGCGTCTCTTCCGGCCGGGGCGGGGCGGGCGCAGCGTCCCGGGCCCGCGGGCGCCGGCCATGCTCATCACGCTGTGCTACCTGTACCTGTGGGCGCGCTGGGGGCGCCGGCCCGCCGCGCTCGTGCGCGCCACGGTGCGGCGGCTGCGCGCCTCGCGCTGCTCCTTCACCTTCTGCGGCGCTGCGGCGCGGCCCGGCGACGCGCGCGTGTGTCTGAGCCGCGGCGGCCGCATCTTCTGTGTCGGCGAGAGCCAGGTGGGCGGGGCCTGAGGCGGGGGCGGGGCGGGGGCCTGCGGTGGGGGCGGGGTCTGCGGCGCGCGCTGGTGCCAGAGCCGCGGCGGCCGCGTCTTCTGTGTCTGCGAGAGCCAGGTGGGCGGGGCCTGCGGCGAGGTGGGGCGGGGCCTGCGGCGAGGTGGGGCGGGGCCTGACCTGGGGCTGGGGCCTGCGGCGGGACTGGGTCTGGAGCCGCCACTGCAGTCCCAGCGCCTGCCTCCGGCCGTATGGACGCGGGGCTCTAGGGGTCCCCGCACGGGCACCTGTGTGCGCGCCGCGACATCGCGCCCTGCGCCGGGAGCCGAGCCTGGCGGGGAAACTCAGTCCCCCGCAGTCTCCCCACACCCCAGAGGCGATCGGAGCCGCCCTGCCCCCGTCCCCCCGTAGGTCAGTGGTGACGCTGGCCGCGCGGCTGGCGCACCCCGCGATGGACCTTTAACGTTTCGGTGCCAGCCTGTTATTGCGTCAGTGCTCAGGCTGGTGGCCACTGTCCAGCTGCTCGATCTCTGTGAAAACCACCCCCTTGCTGTGAGGGGACAGTGGTTCTGTCCGTTCAGCTCCTCTGCGGAGTGAGCCTGACTCCGCAGCGCTCTTCCGGGCACATTTTCATGGGCATCACGGACACTGCATCCACTAGCGTTGAAAATGGTTTTGCCTTTCATTGACGGCTTGCCGAACACTGCTTGCACTAGCGTTGAAAATGGTTTTACCTTTCATTGATGTCTTGCCCTTTACACTTCTTGGCAAGTTGGCTCGCTCTGAGCATTCAGATGAGGAATTTTTTTTTTTTTAAAGTACGCCATTACCATAACACCCATGGGGAATCTGTCTGCAGAGATGAACTATTTGGTTGAGGCTGTGCTTAGGTGTGGTATGAAATGGTGCTGCTAGCAAATCATAGGCCAAGTCAAAAGTACAGTTTACACACTGAGTATGAGTTTTCTCAGTTCTCTGGGGAAATATACACAGCTAGAACCACCTGTGCCCTTAAGAACCCTCGGGCTTCATTCTCTGAGGAACTGCCCGAGAAAGGTAGCAAAAGTGAGGAGGAATAATTGAAGTGTGGGTTTTTCTATTGTGTTTTCCAGGCTGGAATAATTAAAAACAAAACAAAACAAAAAAACCTTTAGGGTTTAGATCAGAGTAGAAATTTTGAACATAGACAAACTGAGATGTGTCTTAATTTCTTAGTTTTACTTTTGAACATTTTCATGACTCTTGGTCTTCTCTTAACTCCCTAACTATAAGTTTTTTTTGCTCTCACCTACCTCCCTATCCCAGAGTAGGGGTGATGTTGTGCTTTCAGGGGCCCTGTAACATGCTGTTCTCCCCATATGGTGTGAGCTTTGCACCCCACCCCTAATTCCTCATGAGCTCTGCCCAGATATTGCTGCTGTGTCAGGGATTCATGCCTTTCTTTGGAGGGGGATTAGTGATGGTGGTAAAGCCCGTCCTTCCACAGCCTTAGATTGCAGCTTTTTCTGCTCCAGGTATCCCTCAGTTTTGGTGGGCTGCAGCCTTTTAGAATCCATTTGTTACCAGGCACAGTGGCGCATGCCTGCAGTTCTAGTGACTGTGGAAACTGAGGCAGAAGGATCAAGAGTTTGAGACCAGAGGGCAGCTTGCATAATTTAGTGAGACCCTGACTCAAAATATAAAAGGGGTGGGGATGCAGCCCAGTGCTGTAGAGCATTTGCAAAATATGTTTGAGGCCCTGGGTTCCACCCTTAAGTACTACTAAATAAACAAACTGTTGATATTAGGTGCTGTAGAGTTATGTCTGACTCATAGCAACCCTTATAGGATTTTCAATGGGTGACTGTTTCTATTTTGCCTCCAGAGTAGATTGCCATGTCCGTTTCCCATTTTTGCAGTGCTAGGAATTGAACTTAAGACCTCAGAGACTGCAGAGTGGCCCTCTACCAACTGAGCTAAATCCTAGTCCCAAATAAACAAATAAGTATGCAAACAAATAATGATAAATAAAGATTAACAGAATCAATTTGCTGTTCTCCTTATTGAAATCTCTCTAAAAAGATAGCAAATTGATTTTAAAAGATGTTAGCTGGCCAAAAACAAGTTACCAAAATCCAAGGATGCTCTCAAGTCCCTCTTATAAAATAATAGCATTAGTATACTGTGTAAATCCTCCCTATATTTAAATCATCTCTGGGTTTCTTACAATACCTAATACAATCTAAATGCTATGTAAAGACTTCATATCCTGTGTTGTTTAGGGAATAATTACAAGAAGAGAAGTTTGTACTTGTTCAAAGTGAGGAGGGTTTCGAGACCAGAGGCAGTCTACGTAACTTAGCGAGACCCTCTCTCAAAAAGTAAAAAAAAATGGGCTGAGGGTGTAGCTCAGTGGTCTATCACTTGCAGAGCATGCAAGCGCGGGGCCCTGCCTGGGTTCAACTGCTAGTACCGAAAAAAAAAAAAAAAAGTGAGGAGGGTCACAGACTATGTGATGTGCTAACCAATCCTGTGTCTAATGTGCTTTAAAACAAAACCCTACAAAAACTTAGTTAAAATCACTCTTTCCTGGAGTTCCCCTTCCCCCTGAAGCCGTATCTCATGGCTTCTCTGTGTAGGATAAAGGCCTTTCCCTGAAACAGCTTAGTTTACCTCTGGGCTTGAAGACTGTTCACTGCCAAGATCTCAGGGAGAGGAGCAGTCGTGGAGGCGGAAAGGAAAGCTGCCTTGGGCTGCACGCCGTGAGGGATGACAGGACAGGTTGAAGGGCTCTGTGGCCCAGCTGCACTTCCAGGTTCCCCCTCACTGCCTTGCACGTGCTCCCCAGTGTGATCTGGAAAGCTTCTGCTCCCTAAGGTATTAGGAATAGTGGCCAGAATTAAGTCCATGGGAACAAATAGCCAGAGCTGTGAAAGCTGCCCTGGGTAATGGAGGGGCCGTGCAGATGTTTAAACTTTGTTGTTAGGTGCCGTTGAGTTGTGTCCGACTCATAGGGACCCTCATAGGGTTTTCAATGGCTGATTGTCTTGGGATTGCCTTGGGAGTGCGTTGCTGTGTCCTTCTCCCAAGATGTTTAAACAGTCACAGTTAAATTAGCAGCACAGGATTGATGTGGTCTGCATAGGTGCATCAGATACCTTTATGTAGCTCTTACCTGGCCTGACAGAGGGGAAGGTGTGACAGGCAGGCTGGAGTTAAGTGGCAGGTGTGGCTTGAAGTGACATTGAATCCTTTTTATGTTTCTTTTCCTATATGCAGTCCATCGATGACTTGAACAAATGGGCCCTATTCCTTGTCTCTCCCTTTATACTTGAAGCAGAGCACATAGCATTTGTGACAGAGAGCATTTGGGTACAAGGTGACAGTTTACAGAGGCCATCTTCTTCAGAAACAGTGAGTACTGTGGGTTTTTTTTTTTTTTTTTAAACTTGTGTACCATGAGGGAAACGTGGATGAATCCAAATGAAGTTTGGTTTTTATTTTATTTTTTATTTTTATTTTATTGTATTTATTTTTTTATTTCTTTTTTGTGGTACTAGGGGTTGAACCTAGGGCCTCACGCTTGCATGCTCTGCAAGAGCTGGACCACTGAGCTGCATCCCCAGCCCATTTTTTTTACTTTTTGAGACAGGGTCCCACTAAGTTACACAGACTGCCTCTGGTCTCGAACTTGCAATCCTCCTGCCTCCACCTCCGCAGCTGCTGGGATTACAGGCGTGTGCCACCATGACCGGCTGATATGAAGTTTGTTTTTTTATGAATTGTCTTTCCTGGCCTCTATGACTGAGTGCCTTCCTTTCTCTGGGTGTTTTGGGTTACGTGAAATCTATTAGAAAAGTTACTGTTACATATTTCTTTTTACTTTTTTAATGTGGTTGCTACAGAATTTAAAGCCATACATGTGGCCTGTACTTGTGGCTCGCAGTCTGTTGTCTTTGGGCGGTACTGCCCAATGCTCTTTTGGCACCTGGCCGTTTCCTATGGCCTCTTACTTCCTTAATTAGTCTGAATGGCTGGCTGCTTTATGTCGCCACCCGATTCCCAGACTTTTCGCCTTCAGTATTCTGCAGGTATTTTAAACTCCCTCACATGTCCACAACTAGTTGTTTATGTTCTTCTGCTTAAAACAACAACAAAAGAAAATTCCAGATTAGCACTGCAACCTGCTCTTGCTCTCAGCTCCTCCCAATCTATTAAGTGGCAAGTCCTGCTCTTACCCCTCCCCAGATGTCTCCGCTCCTCATTTCACGGTCGTCTTCAGTCTCCCATGTCTAAACTGTGAAGACACCATGCTGTCTTTTGGCCCTTCCTTGGCTTTTCCCCTCAGTGGCCCGAGTTGTCATTGTGGACACTCGTCCACTTGGGACCCTCTCTTGCTGAAGCTTTGGGTGGATGCTCGCCCAGCAGACATGGGGCATGTCCTGAGGCGCATGG
The DNA here is from genome assembly GCA_007922755.1 of Pedetes capensis. Lineage (NCBI taxonomy): Eukaryota > Metazoa > Chordata > Mammalia > Rodentia > Pedetidae > Pedetes > Pedetes capensis. The sequence continues at coordinate 28,197 of VMDO01022741.1, read as the reverse complement.
AGGTCTTACCCTGTCCCACCTTGTGGGTGTCATGGCCCCCCTCCCTGATGACCTATCCCTGCCTCTCTGCCTTTGCTTGCCTGGCATGTGTTCCTTGCCCGCTATGGAGAAAATCCAGCCGGGATTCTACTGATGACGGCTATGTTTATGGGATTCCTGTTTCCCCAGCATCGTCCTTAAGATGCTGTATTAGGATGCGAGCAAAGGAAAGCAGCGGAGTGAGACAGGAAATCATTGACTAGAATTCAAGACAGGCTAGACTGGCTGGGATTTAGCTCAGTTGGTAGAGCGCTGCACTGCAGTCTCTGAGGTCCCGAGTTCAATTCCCAGCACCATAAAAATGGGAGAAGGGCCTGGCAATCCACTCCCAAGGCAATCCCGAAACAGTCAGCCATTGAAAACCCTATGAGGGTTGCTATGAGTAGAATACCAACTCGACGGCACCTAACAACAACAAGACTGAAATAAGAGCTAGAGATAGGAGATGACGGTGAAGGAGAGGAAGATACAGGTTAGATCTGGCATGTGGGCCTGAGAACAGGCCAGTGTGCTAAGACACTTTCTTTCCAGGAGTTTTGTTTAGCTTATTTTAATTCATTATTTATTTATTTTTTTATTTTTTTGTGGTACTGGGGGTTGAACCCAGGGCCTCAGGCTTGCATGCTCTGCAAGTGCTGGACCACTGAGCTGCACCCTCAGCCCATTTTTTTACTTTTTGAGACAGGGTCTCGCTAAATTATGCAGACTGCCTCTGGTCTCGAACTTGCAATCATCCTGCCTCTGCCTCCTAAACCGCTGGGATTACAGGCGTGTACCACCGCGCCTGGCTCCATTCTTTCTTGTTTTTGATACTGGGGATAGAACCTTAGGCCTTGTATATGCCATGCAAGTGCTCTGCCACTGAGCTATATATATCCCCTGCCTATAATTGCTATGCTTTTCAATTTTCTAGTGTTATTTAATTGTATGTCATTATAGAGTTAAATGAGTTGTGGCCTTTTGAGGAACAAAGTGACCATATTATTTGGGGTACATATTAAGCTGTTATAACAAAGACCCAGAACTACAATAGCTCAAGGAAGATAGAAGTCAGTTTCTCTTTGGAAGGTGGCTTAGTTCTGTGAGACCACCCAGGGCCCAGTTTCCTTTTCTCCTGTTGCTTTTCTGTTGTAGGTGGCTGATAGACACAGCCTCTTGGTAGAGCTGGCTCCCCCCTGTCCCTTGTCACTCCACCACCATCAACTCATCCACACCACAGCCCTCAGAATAGGAGGCTTCTCTCTCCTTTAAAATTGTGATCCAGAACCTTCCTATGCTACCTCTGCTCCCATCCAGTTGCCCAGAAATTAGTCATGTGGCCTTCCTGGTCACTTAGCTGCAGCTGATGATAAGAACTGCAATCCCTCACTGGACAGCATGGGTTTAGCAAAGACTTAGAAGGAAAGAATAGATATTGAGACATAGTTAGCATCTCTGTGATAGGTATCATCTCACTTACCCTACTTTTTAAGGTGGTTACTTAATTCTCAAACGTTCTGGGGCACAAGGATACCTACACACTGAGAAAGATTGCCACTTTCCCATTAACTCACTTTACTTATAATTAGAGCTCGGTGGGTTTTGCAAGCGGGAGCCGCAGACGTTCAGAGCCATTCTTTTGACTAACGTGGCTGTTACAAGGAACTTCATTTTGTACGTTGGGCTTATTCCTGGAGAAGTGGTTGATCTTGTAGCCACTGTCTTCACTCCAAGTCTGCAGCTCCTATTCAGGTTGATGGCTTTGTGGAATTTTGGATTTTAGGGGCCTCTCATGAATCTGTGCATGCATATTTCATCCAACTTTACAGTCATTTGAGTTTGACAGGTTTCTAAGATATTAAATGGAAGATGTGTAAGGAGGTCTTTTGAACCTAGTGGGATCTTACATTCTTTCACTTTTTTTTTTTTTTGCAGTACTGGGTGTTGAACCCAGGGCCTTGTGCTTGCATGCTTTGCAAGTGCTGGATCACTGAGCTGCACCCCAAACCCATTTTTTTCCTTTTTGAGACAGGGTCTCGCTAAATTATGCAGACTGCCTCTGGTCTCTTAACTTGCGATCCTCCTGCCTCTGCCTCCCGAGTCGCTGGGATTACAAAGGATTACCACCGGGATTATACTGGGATTACCACCATGCCCGGCTTCACATTCTTTCACATTTTTAAGACTGTACAATTCTTGTTATTCTTGTTCTTAGGTGCCATTGAGTTGGGTCTGACCCATAGCGACCCTATGTACAACAGAATGAAATACTCTCCGACATTGTGTCATGTATATGATCATCTTTTTGTTTGAGCTCATTGTTGTAGCCACTGTGTTGACCCATCTAGGTGAGGGTCTTCCTTTTTTTCGTTGACTTGCCACTCTCCCAAACATGATGTCCTTCTCCAGGGATTGGTCTCTCGCTGACTATAAGTCCAAAATATATAAGACGCAGTCTGGCCATCCTTGCTTCCAAGGAGTACTCTGGTTGCACTTCTTCTAGGACTGATCTCTTGATTCTTTTGGCAGTCCATAGTGTTTTCTACATACATCTCCAGTACCATATTCAAAAGCATCAGTTCTTCTCCTGTTTCCTGTATTCACCGTCCAGCTTTCACAACATATGATGTGACTGAAAATAATTACGGCATGAGTCAGGTGCACCTTCACCTTCAATGTGGCATCTTTGCTTTTCAACACTTTATAGAGATCTTTTGCAAGAGCTTTTCTCACTGCGATGCATCTTTTGATTTCTTGACTATTGCTTCCATGGGTGCTGACTGTAGAACCAAGTAAAGCAAAATCTTGGACAACCTCAATCTTGTCTCCATTTATCATCAAGTTGCATACTGACTCGGTTTTAAGGATTTTTGTTTTCTTGATGTTGAGGTGCAATCCATACTGAACACTGTGTTCTTTGGTCTTCATCAGTGTTTCAATCCTCTTCACTTTCAGCAAGCAAATTTGTGTCAGCTGCTTGATGCAGGCTGCTAATGATTTTTCTTCCAATCCTAATGCAGTGTTCTTTATAAAGTCCAACTTCTACTGTTATTTGCTCAGTATAGAGATTGAAGAGGTACAGGGAAAGGATACAGCCGTGACACACACCTTTCCTGACTTTCAACCAAACAGTGTTTCCTTATTCTATTTGAATGACTGCCTCCTGGTCCATGTACAGATTCCTGATGAGTACAATTAGGTGCCCTGGTATTCCTATTCTTCTCAATGTTATGCATAATTTGTTGTGATCCACACAGTCAAATGCCTTTGCATGGTCAATAAAACATGAGTAGACGTGCTTCTGGTGTTCTTTGCTTTAAGCTACTATCCATCTGACACCAGCAATGATGTCTCTGGTTCCATGCCCTCTTCTGAATCCAACTGAATAGAACTCTTACAGATATTAAAAAAAATGATCTTTTGAAATTTTGAATGTGTCAAGTGGCTTTGGTTTGTGGTCATTCCAGAGACCCACAACAGCAAATAGGTGAATCTTATGGATTCAGTTTTTAAAGATGTAGCATGCACATTTTCACTTATTTATCCATTAACAAATATGTATTACATATGCATTATTTTGCTAGGTGCAATAATAAATACCAACAGGTGATGGCAGATTCAGCTCAATTCTTAATATCTTCTGTACTTAGATTAATAGTCGCATCTAGTAAGAACTGATGACCCAAAGATGTTACACAGTGTTTTTGTTGCAGCAGATTACTTAGGTTCTCTGTACTCTATCAAGGCATTCATTTACTCAAGGCTTATTGGGTGCCTCTTGTATCCCAGATTGTGTGCTAGGGCTGGAGGTCTGTGTTTCGTGGAGGTGAAGGATGCATTGAGAGACGACAGTCTCTGTTCTTAAGGAGCTCATAGTGTAGGAGAGCAGAGAGCTGAGGAAAGGAACAAGTGCAGTCTGCTGTGACAAGTGCTGTGGAAAGCGTGGACAGGGAGTGGTGGGGAACCTGTTTAGATAGGAGGAGGTCAGGCAGGTGATACCTGAGGTATTTTTGTTTGGAAGTAACCCTCGGGATCAGGTCTCATTCTGTAGCCCAGGTTGGTCTAGAACTTGCTGTGTAACCCAGACTGTCCTCAAATTTGCAATTCTCCTGCCTCCGCCTCCTGAGTGCTAGGATCACAGACATACACCATCATGCCTGGCTAGAATTCTTAGATGTGTTGTGGGGTGCTATCGAGTTGGATCCGGCTCATAATGACCCTATGTACAACAGAATGAGTCACTACCCAACACATGCACGAGATCTTTTTCTGTTTGAGCCCAATGTGGCAGCCACTGTTTCTTTTTATTTTAAGTCATACCACATCAGGAAAAGGAGGTCCCATCCCCATCATTAAGGTCAACTCTACTTTGAGGAGACAACTCTTCCCTAATCATTTCCTGAATGGCTTCCAGCCTGGCGGGTTCATTTTCCAGCACTATATTTGACAATGCTTCTCTACTAGTCACAGGGTTTTCGATGGCTAATTGTTTTGAGAATGGGCAGCCAGTTCCTTCTCCCTAGTCTGTCTTAGCCTGGAAGCTCAGCTGAAACCTGTCTACCATGAGTGGTCCTGCTGGTATCTGAGATACCAGTAGCATAGCTTTCAGCATCATAGCAACATGCAAGCCCCCACAGCACGACAAGCTGACAGACATGTGGGGTATTCTTAAATAATATGACAAATCCACATGATTCACAGATCCACAAGGTCATATATTTGTTAATTAGAAATTTGGACTCTTTCCTAAATATAGTAGACTGATACCATTTTTTAAAACACAGAATGATCATATTTGTGTTTTAGAAAGATCACATTGTTAAGGCAGATTAGAGAACTGAGCAAATCTGGAACGTATTGCCGTGGGCTGTGCTCCATGCATCTTTCCCGGTGCAGGGATCGAGGCTGAGGGAGCATGTCCGTTTAGGGATGTGTCATTCTCATGCAGGGGTGAATACTAAGCGCTGGAGAAACTTGGTGTGGTAGATTGAAAATGGCTGCAAAGTCTTTCCTACTATTAAGAGGTGGAGTCTCATTCTCCATTGCTGAATCTGGACTGACCTCAGTGATTCATTTGTCCAGCGGGATATGAAGTCCAGAAGTGATATTCTGCGACTTTCCATGGTAGATCATCAGAAGCCTTATAGTCTGCATGTGGGCTTTTAGAGCATTTCCTTTTGGAACCCGGCTTCCATGCTGTGAGGAAGCGCAAGTTGCCCTATAGCTAGAGCTGCATTAAGAAGAACCAGGTCCCTCAGTAGACAATGCTAGCTGAGTTCCCGGTTAACAGGCAGCTCCAGCTTGCAGCTCTGTGAGGGAGTCACCCTGGAATTGGATCATCCAGCCTCAATTGAACCATTTTACCTGATGCCTTGCAGAGCAAGAGTTGAGCTGGGCCTGCCAAGTTGTGCCCAAATTGAGATTCCTGAGCAAAATAAATGATTACTTTTAAGACACTAAATTTTGGCCTGGTTTGTTGTATAGTAATGAACAACTAGACCACCTGGAATGCCTCTTAACACATTAGTTCTTCCTCAGCGTACATCAGTGGGATGGAGATGCAAAGACGGGAGTAAATTATTGTGAATACTGGTGCAGTCCACTGGGACAGTGGGCCTCCGATGCCTATAGGACAGCTAAACAACATAAAACAATATTAAAAAGTTTATGACAACAGGCTATTTCTATTGCTTTTTGATTAACACTCTGTTATTCAGAAAACTAAAATAACCAGATCAGCCTATCTGGACAGTAATGGCTTTGCAGTTCCACTTCTGAATTTTACCTGGGTCGGTTTATCGTTCCAGCTCCTGCTGGCTGTGGAGATATGGTAGCCCTTACACCATGAGCTGATTTTCCCATGCCATTCTCTTACAAGTGCCATAGGGTATATTGTCCCCCCCACTTCTTTTTTTTTTTTTTCCTGGTACTGGGGGTTTAACCCAGGGTCTTGCGCTTGCATGCTTTGCAAGTGCTGGACCACTGAGCTGCACCCCCAGCCCATTTTATGTTTTTACTTGCTGAGACAGGGTCTTGCTAAGTTACGCAGATTGCCTCTGGTCTCAAATTTGTGATCCGCCTGCCTCCGCCTCCCAAACTACTAGGATTACAGGTGTGCACCACAGTGCCCAGTGGCCATATTGATTTTTTACATAATGGGAGTGAAGATGAATTTTGCAGCACACCTTTATCCTCTGTGTGTTAGTTACTTTTCTTGTGGCTGTGACAAAATGCCTGACAGAAACAATTTAAGGGAGGAATTATTTATTCTGGCTCCCAGAGGAACAGTCCATGGTCACGTGGCTCTGTGTTTCTGGGCCTGTGGTGAGGCACAACATCATGGTGCGGGGAAGGCGAGGCGGAGTCTGTTCACCTCATTTCAGACGGGAAGCTGAGAGAGGAAGAGGGGCCCGGATGAAATACAGCCCCCGAGGACACGCCTCCAGTGACCACTCCTTCCAGCCAAGCCTTACCTCCTACAGTCTCCATGGTCTCCTCCAAAGAGCGCCCCCAGCTGGAGACCAGCTGTTCAACAGCCTGTCGGGGATTTTCCATATTCAAACTATGATACTCGTTTTTTCCAAACCTGAACAAGGAGGATAACTAAAACTCCACAGCATCCTCCTCCCTTAGTGTCTGATTCAAATTCTTGACATCTCTCTGTGTCCAGCCTTTTCTCCTCCATTTCTCCATTTAATTTGTTCCTACAGCTTTTTTTTTTTTTTGGTACTGGAGTTTGAACCCAGGGCCTCGCTCCTGCATGCTCTGCAAGTGCTGGACCACTGAGCTGCACCCTCAGCCCATTCTTATTACTTTTTGAGACAGGGTCTTGCTAAGTTATGCAGACTGCCCCTGGTTTTGAATTTGTGATCCTCCTGCCTCCACCTCCCCAGCAGATGGGATTATAGGCATGTGCCACCACGCCCAGCTTTCAGCTTTTTTTTTTTTTTTAAGATAGAATCTCACTATGCTCTGCAGCCCAGTGTAGCCTTGGAGCCATGATCCTCCTGCCTCTGTCGTCTGAGTGCTGAGATTATAACTTGTGCCATGACCCCTGGTTTACTAGAACTTTTAACAATCTAACATGCGTGTGAAAGGATTTGGAAGAAGAGAAACAGCAGTCAGAGAAGAAATTTGCATAATATCAACTATCTTACTCTGGGAAGCTTCTTGTTGTTATTACTCGGTGCCATCAAGTCAGGTCCGACTCCTAGTGACTCTGTGTACCACAGAACGAAACACTCCCTGACACTGTGCCATGCTTAGCACCATGTCAGTGCGTCTCTGCTATTCACAGGGTTTTCAATGGCTGATTGTTTCAGGAGTGGGCTGCAGGTCCTTCTCCCATTCCTGTGGTGCTAAGGATCGAACCCAGGGCCTCAGAGAGTGCAGAGCAGCACTCTACCAACTGAGCTAAACCCCGGCCACCTGGGAAACTTAATGTTGACATTTCTTTTCCCCTAGCAGCTGTAGAACTCGAGCTTGCCACCTGCTTCTTGTGAGAGCCACACATGCCTAATGGCACCTGCTGTCTTTCACCCCTGGCTGCTTCTGGGCCATAAGCTTTAAGCTGAGTGGAGGAGGTGCTCTCTGTATACTGTCACAAGGGGTGACATCAAGTCCAGAGCTTCGGCTATTGAACAGATTTCTGCACACTGCTCACAAGAGGAAATCCCTGTGTTTAGGGCCAACCAGGGCTTCCTTAGCTTTGATCTTTGGAAGTAACCCTTCTGCCTGACTTCCTCTTTTTTCCTCTACCCCTTTGTCTCCCTCTTCTAGTGCACACTTGAAGTGTCCTGTTTGCTTTTGTCAGCTGGGAGGCAACCCCCCTGCATGAAGTGTCAGTAACAGTGCGGCTCCGCTTTGATCAGAGCACCTCGCACTGCTTGAAGGCGTTGATGTGATCTGTGGCCCACGGACTGCTTTCCTAGAGAAAGGAAGTGCGCTTGGGCAAGGAGACAGTTGGCTGAGTTGGGAAACTTGATCAGGGCTGTGGATATAACTTGACAAGGGATGTGTATATGTTGTTCTCAGGCCCGTGCCTGTCCTTTCTCTTCCTTTGTCTGTCTCCTGCACGTTTTCCTCCCTTAGAGGTGTTTGAGAATTTAATCACTGGCTTCTTTTACGTGAGGTCAGTCCCTGCCACAACACGGTGCTCGATGAGCGATTGAACAACTCAGTTCTGCCTTTTCCTGCCCTTCGATGGATGGCTGGCCCTAGCTGAAGACAGGGATGATTTCAGCCTCGCGCGGGAGTCTGCACGTTTCCCACTCACCCTCCCTTGAAAAGTTTGCCCTTGCCCACGTGTTAGTTTCTCTCTCTTCCTCCTCAACGGTCTTTCCCTCCATCCTCAAAGCTGGACATCAACGCAGCATTTGTCCGAGTCGTAAGCTCCAACTCTGCCCCTGCCTCCAAGATGTCAGTTTTGCACTGTGGAATTCTTCTGAATTGTGGGTCAGGCTGGACTCTAGGGGAAGCTGTGCATAGATTTAGCATCAGAGAGGCGGGGGTGGAGGGGAAGGAGGCTGTGGGGGGAGGTTGCGAATACCACTAAAAGAAAATCCTGAGATTTTTCTTTTGCCAGCTATTCCAGACCGATGAGTGGGTGGACCATAAAGGTGTACATGTATGATTTTTCTTTCTAAGCTAGTGTTTCTCAACTTTTTTTCATTATTATTTTTCTTTCTTTTTTTTCTTTTTTTCTTTTTCTTTTTCTTTTTTTTTATGGTGCTGGGGGTTGAACCCAGGGCCTCGTGCTTGCATGCTCTGCAAGTGCTGGACCACTGAGCTGCAGCCCAGCCCATTTTTTTACTTTTTGAGACAGGGTCTCACTAAGTTACACAGACTGCCTCTGGTCTCGAACTTGCGATCCTCCTGCCTCCGCCTCCCCAGCCTCTGGGATTACAGGCGTGCACCACTACGCCTGGCCTTTATTATTATTTTTCTACGGAGAATAAATTCAATTTAAATTCTTAGGAGAGACCTGAACTACTAAGCAATGAGATTTGTGAGACAGGGTAGAGGCTTGGAGGCCAGAAACTGTTGTAGTATCAAAGAATTTTTTTTCACTTCCCACACCCTCCAAAAACCAGGTTTTGCCCACTGAGAATACTCGCTCTGAGGACGTCTTGTTTTGGAATAATAAGAGCACCTTTATATGGGTCTGGTACTTCATGGGTTACCCCACTTAGTTCACCCAATAACCTTCCTAGGTAGGTGCTCTGGTCCTCTCTATTTTACAGACAGGAAATGGGACCTCAGAGAAGTTGTGTGACTTGCTTAGGTCACAGAGCCATTAACCAGAGGAGCCAGGCTGCAAGTCCGAGAAGTCAGTTTCTAGAGCCCTCTTACTAATGAGGCTGTCACTAAAGAGTGTAGGGACAAGCTGACTATCTCAACTCTTTTCTTTTAAAAATTTGATATAAATACCCTAAAATTCACCCCTTTGAAGTGTACAATTCAATTCCACAACATTTTCAGCACCCCCAAAAGAAATCATGTGCCCATCAGCAGTCGCTGTCTATTAGCCACAACCCCTGGCAACAATTAATCTACTTTCTGACTATAGATTTGCGTAATTGAGATATTGATCTGGGTTTTAAGCTCAGTTGGTAGAGCACTTGCTCTCTGCTCTCTGAGGCCCTGGGTTTGATCCCTCCTACTGCAAAAATGGGAGAAGGACCTGGCAGCTCATTCCTGAAACAATCTCAAAGCTATCAGCCATCAAAAACCCTATGAATACCAGAGAAGCACTGGCATAATGCTGGGTGTGGCACAGTCTCGAGTAGTGCTTCATTCTGTTGTGCATTGGGTCACTGTGAGTCAGACCCTACTCAATGACACCAAACAACAACATTTTAGATATTCCATATAAACTGTTGTTGTTGTTGTCAGGTGCCATCCAGTCGGTATCCGACTCATAGCGACCCTCTGTACAACAGGGGAAACACTATTGTCAGTGATTCTCTGCTGTTCCTAGGGTTTTCAATGGCAGATTGATTTTTGGGAGGGGGTTGCCAGGTCCTTCTCCCAAGCCTACAGCTTCTGGTGTTCCCAGGCGGTCTCCCATCCAGGTACTAACCAGGCCCAACCCTGCTTAGCTTCCGAGATCTGACGGGATCGGATGCCACAGGGCTATGGCTGCAGGCGTTGTTGTTAGGTGCTGTTGAGTCAGTGTCTAGCTCCTAGCAACCCTGTGTACAACAAATGAAACACTATTGTCAGTGCTTCTGTTATTCATAGGGTTTTCAATGGCTGACTTTTTTGGGAATGGGTTGCTGGGTCCGTCTCCCAAGCCTACAGCACCTGGTGTTCCCAGGGTGGTCTCCCATGCAAGTACTAACCAGGCCCAACCCTGCTTAGCTTCCAAGGTCTGACGAGATAGGACACCGCTGTGGTATGACTGCAGGCATTCTATATAAATAGAATGATATATGTGACCTTTAGTTATTGGCTTCTTTTACTGAGCCATACTGATCTTGACTGATGGTATAGTCAAGATTCATCCACTTTGTAATATATATCGATACTTTATTTTTTTTATGACTACCTAATCCTTCATTTATGGATATATACATTTTATTCAGGGCTGGGATTTAGCTCAGTTGGTAGAACGCTGCACTGTAGTCTCTGAGGTCCCGCGTTCAATTCCCAGCACCGCAAAAATGGGAGAAGGACCTGGCAATCCACTCCCAAGGCAATCCCGAAACAGTCAGCCATTGAAAACCCTATGAGGGTCGCTATGAGTCGGATACTGACTCGACGGCACCCAACAACAACAACAACATTTTATTCATTCATCTGTTGCAGGGCATTTGGATTGCTTCTGCTCTTTGGTTATTATGCATAATGCTGCCATGAATGGTTCTGCATAGTTTGTGTGTGTTTGTGTGTGCGCGTGCACCCATTTTGAATTCTCTTAGGTATATAGTTGGTAGTGGCATTGTTGGATCATGTGGTAGCTCCATGTTTAACTATTTGAGGAACTCTCAAACTCTTTTTCCAAGATGCTGTATTGCTTTACCTCTCTACCAGCAATGTATTTTTCCAGTTTCTCCTCACCCTCAGAACTTGTTATTGTCCATGTTTTTTATTGTACCGTCCTCTTGGGTATGAAGGTGGTATCTCATTTAGTGACTACTGATGGTGAGCATCTTCTCATGGACTTACTGGCTAGTTGCATATTTCCTTTGGAGAAATGACTGTTCAAGTCCTTTTCTCATTGTTAACTTGGGCTATTTTTCTTTTCATTCTTGAATTGTAGAAATTTTTGTATGATTTGGAAATATTTTTTCCTTTTTTTTTTTTTTTTGGTACTGGGGGTTAAACCCAGGGCTTGTGCTTGCTTGCTTTGCAAGTGCTGGACCACTGAGCTGTGCCCCCAGCCCATTTTTTTTACTTTTTGAGATGGGGTCTCACTAAGTTATGCAGACTGTGTCTGGTCTTGAGCTTGCGATCCTCCTGCCTCCGCCTCCCAAGCTGCTGGGATTACAGGCGTGCGCCATAGTGCCCGGCTGCAAAATGAGACTTGTTGTTGTTGTTGTTGTTAGGTGCTGTCAAGTCGCATCCGACTCATAGCGACCCTCATAGGGTTTTCAATGGCTGACTGTTTCAGGATTGCCTTGGGAGTGGGTTGCCACGTCCTTCTTCCATTTTTGCGGTGCTGGGAATCGAACTCGAGACCTCAGAGACTGCGGAGTGGCGCTCTACCAACTGAGCTAAATCCCAGCCCTTTTTTCCTATTTTTCTGTGCAGTGTTTTTACTTTCTTGATAATGTCCTTTGACATTCAAAACTTTCTAATGAAGTCCAACTTATCTTTTCTGTTGCTTGTACATTTTTGTTGTTGTTGGCTTGCAGTTCTGGAGATTGGACCCAGCGCCTTGTACTTACTAGGCAAGTCATTCACTTCTAAGCTGTATCACCAGCTTCTGTTGCTTATACTTTTGATGTCATCTATGGGAAACCAGCTGGGTCCCATAGAGTCGGATATAGCATAGTTGCTATGAGTCGGATACCGACTCGATGGCACCTTACAACAACAACATGGGAAACCATTGTCTGACCCAAGAGTATGACAATTTATGCCTCTTTTAAGAGTTTTTGAAGTTACACTTCTTAAATTGAGGCCTTTGATCCAGTTTTAGTTAATTTTTGAGTATGATGTGAAGTAGGAGGGAACATCCTCATTGTTTTACATGGAGATACCCCGTGGTACCAAGCAGCATTTTTTGAAAAGACTATTCTTGAGCCGGGCACTGTGGTGTATACCTGTAATCCCAGTGGATCGGGAGGCAGAGGCAGGAGGATCGCAAGTTCAAGACCAGAGGCAGTCTGCATAACTTAGTGAGACCCTGTCTCACAAAGTAAAAAAATGGGCTGAGGGTGCAGCTCAGTGGTCCAGCACTTGCAGAGCATGCAAGCGCGAGGCCCTGGGTTCAACCCCCAGTACTGAAAAAAAAAAAAAAAAAGACTATTCTTTTCCCCATTGAATTGTCTTGGCAACCTTGTCCAAATTCAGTTGCCTATGAATGTGTGATTTTATTTTCTGTACTCTCAGATCTGTTCCATTGATCTATGTCCTTTCTCATACCAGTTGGGCCTTGACTTTTGAAGCCCAAGTTTTCTGAATGTGGAGGGTATAAGCAGCTTAATTTGTGGGGACCTGCAGGATTTACGCCAGGGCTTAGGCTGACTGTTCTTCATTATCTAGACAGTTCTTCAGTGCTTGTAAGATGATGTTTTATTAATTTATTTAATCCAGCATTTTTTTCATCATTTACAGCAGAAGTTCTAAAAACCTGGCCCACCCTCCTTAAAAAATGGAATTCAAAATTATATATCACTAACTGCCAAGTTTAGGGCAATATATTCCTGACAACCTTTATTAACTGACATTTTTACGGAGTAGGAGGATCAGACATAGCATCTTATAAAGAGAATAGGATGGTCACTATTGGTTTTATTATTATTATTATTTTTTGTGGTACTGGGGGTTGAACCCAGGGCCTTGCGCCTGCATGCTTTGCAAGTGCTGGACCACTGAACTGTACCCCCAGCCCATTTTTTTTACTTTTTGAGACAGGGTCTCGCTAATTTACAAGGACTGCCTCTGGTCTCGAACTTGCAATCCTCCCGTGTCTGCCTCCTGAGCCACTGGGATTACAGGGGTGTGCCACTGTGACCTGCCACTCATTGCTTTTAAAGTCAGATGCTTACCCAGGTGTGGTGGTGCACACCTGTGATCCCAGCACTCAGGAGGCAGAAGCAGGAGGACGGCTTCAGGTTTGAGGACAGCCTGGTCTACATAGCAAGCACCAGACAAGTTGGGGCTACCCAGTGAGACCTCGTCTCAGAAAGACAGCAGAACAAAACAAAAGAAGTCAGATCCTTTTATGTTCATTCCTTCTTGTTGTTGTTAGGTGCCATCGAGTCGGTATCCGACTCATAGCAACCCTCTGTACAACAGAGGAAACACTATTGTCAGTGCTTCTCTGCTGTTCATAGGGTTTTCAATGGTGGATTGATTTTTGGGAGTGAGTTGCCAGGTCCTTCTCCCAAGCCTACGGCACTTGGTGTTCCCAGGTGGTCTCCCATCCAAGTACTAACCAGGCCCGACCCTGCTTAGCTTCCGAGATCTGAGATCTGACGGGATCGGATGCCACAGGGCTATGGCTGTAGGCTTCATTCCTTAAAAGCAACCTTTATTAACTGAGCACTTCATTCTGTCCCAAACTTCCCACTGGGGATATTGCATACACTCTTTAATCTCATACACACAACAGACCCACGTGTGTCATCCTCCCTGCTTTACAAGGGGGAGGCTGAGAGGTCAGAGGCCTGCCCAGGGGCAGGGAGCCCGGATAAGTGAGGAGCAGAGGCTGAGTCAGGCTCAGACCCCCAGGCTCCCTAGCGGAGGTTTCTCTCCAGGTGGGTCTCCTCTTCACAGGCAGAGTTCAGAGAGATCTTAGGGAGGTGAGTGGGTTTCCTCTGCGCTGGTTCCCTGGGCCCCCTTGTGGCCGGGCTGTGAACTGTCTGTGGAGCCCCTGACTCTCGTCCTCTGGTTTCCCTGCAGCAGGAATCACTGGAGAGGGAGGTGCTGGTTCTTGAGTGCTGGCTCCAGAGTCCAGTGCTCAGGAGTCTGACAATCCCATGTGCTGCTTGGTGGTTCTGTCGCAGGTGGCTTTGGATCGCACTTTGAGAAAAACTGGTTGACAGGTTACAATTTAAATCATCAAGTGTGGCAGACCTGCCCTCCTCTCCTGTATCTTGTTACTAAAGGACAGCGTTATATTTTTCCAGAGTCTGGGGGATGGCCCTTGCCCTTGTAGATTCTTAAAGCAGTTGAGACGTTAGTTACTTTGATGATTTAAAAAACTTTTAAACTTTTGTTGTTTTATTGAAATGGAGTCTCACTGTGTAGCCCAGGCTGTCTTCAAATGCCAGATCCCCCTGCCTCAGCGCCTGAGGGCTGGGAGCATTCCACCGCTCGGATATGACTTCAGTCACTGTTCCCTGAAGGAACTCTATTCAGTGCTACGCAGGCACCGTTGTCCTCCTTGTGTCTGTCTGCTTGTTGCGCTGTGGGGGTTGGTGTGCTGCTGTGATGCTGAGTGCTGTGCCACTAGTATTTCAGATACCAGCAGGGCCACTCATGGTGGACAGGTTTCAGCTGAGTTTCTAGACCAAGACAGACCCAGCAGCCCACTCCTGAAATTAGTAACCATTGAAAACCCTATGAATAGCAGAGAAGCAAAGCTGGGCGGGGTGGTGCATGCCTGCAATCCCAGCAGCTCGGCTCGGGAGGCGGAGGCGGGAGGATCACAGGTTCGAGACCAGAGGCAGTCTACGTAACTTAGTGAGACCCTGTCTCAAAAAGTACAAAAAATGGGCTGAGGTGCAGCTCAGTGGTCCAGCACTTGCAGAGCATGCAGGCGCGAGGCCCTGGGTTCAACCCCCAGTACCGGAAAAAAAAAATTTATTTGTCTATCTACACATAGGATTAAAATTTTGAACCTGAACTTGAATCCTTTAAATTTTAATATACTGAACATGCACCCTGAACCTGAACCCAATTTTTTTGTGCATTTGA
Source organism: Pedetes capensis (assembly GCA_007922755.1). Taxonomy (NCBI): domain Eukaryota; kingdom Metazoa; phylum Chordata; class Mammalia; order Rodentia; family Pedetidae; genus Pedetes; species Pedetes capensis. Next base: position 13,089 of record VMDO01022741.1, on the reverse strand, counting down.
AGCCCTGTTTTAGAGAAAAAAAGTCTCAGCGTCTCTTTTCTTTCTTCCTCTCTCACTTGCTCTTAGATCGTCAAGTGGTCCGACTGTTGCTTGCCGTTAGCTTGCCGACCTGGGGATCCCTACCAGTTAATTGCTGAAGCGAGCTTGGAAGACTTCAGCAAACTTGGGGTGGCATTCATGGAAGATAGACTGCAGATGGATAATGGACTGGTACCCCAAAAGATCATTTGTAAGTAACGTTAGAAAATGTTTCTATCCTAGTGCGATGTCACAGGTTATCAGCTTAAGGACTGTTGAGTATTTTTATTGGTATAACTTAAGGGCAGTGATTAGTTTCAGTGTAAGTTAGCCAATAGGCTTGACTTAACCATGTTGTTGTAGTTAGGTGCCGTCGAGTAGGTATCCAACTCATAGTGACCCTATGTACAACAGGCGCAACACTATTGTCAGTGCTTCTCTGCTGTTCCTAGGGTTTTCCATGGCGGATTGATTTTTGGGAGTGGATTGCTGGGTCCTTCTCCCAAGCCTGCAGTATCTGGTGTTTCCAGGTGGTCTCCCATCCAATTACTAACCAGGCCCGATCCTGCTTAGCTTCCAAGATCTGACGGGATCCTATGTCACAGTGCTACAGCTGCAGGCCCTGACTTAACCATAGTAGTGTAAAATTCATATACATTTCAAGATATTTGGGGAGTAGGAGCGTATGTCTTTAGTACTTATTAGATTTCTAAAACCAAGTTTTTTCCTGATTACACTGTCTGTGAGATGGCCCTCACATTCAAAACCCACCTAATATTTGTTTTGTTGTTGTTAGATGGCTGGTCAGGTCTGCCTCATAGCAACCCTTATAGGGTTTTCGATGGCTGATTGTTTCGGGGGTGGGCTGCCATGTCCTTCTCCCATTTTTGCGGTTCTGAGAGTCAAACCCAGGGCCTCAGCAAAGAGCGGCAGTCTATCAATGGAGCTACAATTTAACACAGTATAACTAGTTCCTAGAATACAGTTCTGCCTGAATGGGAAGCACAGCTAGGTTTTTCTATGAAGTTCTAACTCTAACAGCTTTTTGCTTAAAATAGAGGTATAATTTTGTGAGGCATCTTTTTTCAGGAAATGTGAAGGCTGTTTGTGAAAAAGACGTTGTAGCAACTGAATCAGCTCCAGAAATGTGTGTAAATCACTGAATTTCTTTCTTTTTCTTTTTTCTTTTCTTTTCTTTCTGTCTTTCTTTTTTTTTTTTTTGCAGTACTGGGGGTTGAACCCAGGGCCTGTGCTTGCATGCTCTGCAAGTGCTGGACCACTGAGTTGCATCCTCAGCCCATTATTTTCTTACTTTTTGAGACAGGGTCTCACTAAGTTATGCAGACTGCCTCTGGTCTCGAGCTTGCGATCCTCCTGTCTCTGCCTCCCGAGCCGCTGGGATTACAGCCATGCGCCACCGCGGCCGGCTCAATCACTGAATTTCTTGATGTCCTGTGTGCACGTGCCTAACACCTTCTGAGGGGTGTAGCGTGTGCTCAGTAATTCATTCTGAATTAATGATTGTAAATTTATATGCTAGTCCTGAGACAAGATAGACCCTTCTCTTTGTTGACCCTGTGACAAGAGTCCTGAGAGTCTTGGGAGTGACTCTTCCCTGGGGCCTGCTTGGATAGACTGTCTGTATACCTCTTTTATTTCTGTTTCCTTATCATCTGGCAGAATAACACCCGAGAAGTCGAATCTCTAAGTTGTTGTTGTTGTTGTTAGGTGCTGTCAAGTCGGTATCCCACTCATAGCGACCCTCTGTACAACAGGGGAAACACTATTGTCAGTGCTTCTCTGCTGTGCATAGGGTTTTCAATGGCAGATTGATTTTTGGGAGGGGGTTGCCAGGTCCTTCTCCCAAGCCTACAGCACCTGGTGTTCCCAGGCAGTCTCCCATCCAGGTACTAACCAGGCCCGACCCTGCTTAGCTTCCGAGATCTGA
>VMDO01022741.1:0-11023 GCA_007922755.1 Pedetes capensis | reverse complement strand
CTCTAAGTTAAGTGGGTAAAATCGCCTCTCTGAATCTCACCTTCTTCACCAGTCAGTAAGAGTATCTGAAATTCTCTGAGTATAGGAATGAAGTGGAGACTTGGAATGGCACTTGGGGTCTTTAGGGGCACCCTCCTAGCTGGCGGGATCGACTAAGTGGCTCCTTGGGATGCCACAGGGGGGGAGTTGAGGTGGGGACGCGGGTGGGGCTCGTGCAGGGGGCTGGCCTGGAGCGTAGGTTGAGAGCGCAGAGAGCTGGCGGAGGGTGGTGACTAACGATGCTCCTGTCTGTGCCCTAGCCGTGCACCTGCAGGACTCGGCTCTGAAGGAACTCAAGGACCAGGCCTCCAACAAGCAAGCCCAAGCCCTGCCCCCGAGCCCCGAGCCCTCTCTCCAGACCACGCCTGCACAGGACGTCATGGAGCACGCCAGCAGAGGGGACCCGAAGGCTCCAGGGGACGACTCCTCCCGGCAGAGGAGAGACAGCACCTCGTTCGGTGAGCCCGCTGGGGACGGTGAGCCGGGAGGGGGCGCCGTCGAGCAGCATCACCTGCACCTGTCCAGCTGCCACGAGTGCTTGGAGCTGGAGAACAGCACCATCGAGTCGGTCAAGTTTGCCTCTGTGGAGAACATTCCGGATCTTCCCTACGACCACAGCAGCGGCATGGAGGGGGTCGCCGATGAGATCTGCTCGGAGAGAGAAGGGAGGAGGGTCAACGTCACGGGAAAGGCCCCCAACATTCTGCTCTACGTGGGCTCCAACTCCCGGGAAGCCCTGGGCCGGCTGCAGCAGGTGCGGTCTGTCCTGGCTGACTGCGTGGACACCGACAGCTACGTCCTCTACCACCTGCCCGAGGACAGTGCTTTCAGGGACCCGTGGCTGGACAACTGTCTGTTGTTGGTCATCGCCACCAGGGAGCCCATCCCGGAAGACCTGCACCGGAAGTTCATGGCCTATCTTTCTCAGGGAGGGAAGGTACTGGGACTGTGTTCCTCCTTCGCATTTGGTGGCTTTCAGGTGACCAGCAGGGATGTGCTACAGAGGACAGTCCAGAGCCTGGTTTTCTCCAAGGCTGACCGGAGTGAGGTGACACTCAGCGTCCTCAGCAGTGGCTCTGTTTACGAGGAGGGTCCCGGAGAGCAGCTCAGCCCTGGCAGCCTCCAGGGCCACCTAGAAGATGACGACAAGGACAGGATGATAGTGCAAGTGCCTTTCGGAACCTGTGGAGGGGAGGCTGTTCTTTGCCAGGTATTGAGGGAAATGTGGACATGATGCTCTTCCGGTATCTTTGGGAGGGAGGGAATCTGCTCTTTCTTTTTTTTTTTTTTTTTTGCGGTACTGGGGGTTGAACCCAGGGCCTCGTGCTTGCATGCTCTGCAAGTGCTGGACCACTGAGCTGCACCTCCAGCCCAGTTTCTACTTTTTGAGACAGGGTTTTGCTAAGTTACACAGACTGCCTCTGGTCTCGAATTTGCGATCCTCCCGCCTCCGCCTCCCGAGCCACTGGGATTACAGGCGTGCACCACCATGCCCAGGTCTGCTCTTTAAGGTTGAACATTTGAAAAGTTTCAAGAGTTTTTGTGCTTCTGGTTATCTTTCCTCCTGGTGGGAGTCTGTGCTTATGGTGAGTGACCACCCCTGATTAACCAAAAGTACTTGGGATGGAGGAAGGAGGCAGGTGTGCGATGGTTAACTAGGCTTGCTGGTTAACCAGGGATTCATCAGAACACTCTTTCTTGCTTTGATCCTAACTGGTGGTAATCTTTCTAAAATATGTGGGGTTACTTTTCGTGCCTCAACATATAACCTGCTTCATATAATCGAGCCTTTATTTCACATAGGAAGTTGACAGACATAGGGCAGTGATTTCACATTTTAGCACTCATCCATGTTCAAATAATGCATTGGATCATGGAGGTAATGTTAAAAACATCTTCAAATCCTCCGTTCCTCTCTTGCGATTTGTCATCATGTTTAAAAATCTAAGTGCTGAGAAAAACTCCAAATAAGAGTGTATTGAAGTCGTTTAGGTTGATGGCGTTTGTTTATATAGGTGAGGAAAAAGTGGAAAGAGGATGAAAGGAAAACTCTGATTTCCTTCCCACGCTGGCAGTCCTCTGCCTGTTCTCATTTTTTTCCTTTTAGCCTTTCGTTTGTTTGAGTAACCAGTCCCAGGACAGACTATTTCAGCATTCCTCGCCATTTATTGCACATATTTAATGCTTTATGGCAGTTTTCTTTTTCTTTCTTTTTTTTTCTGTGGTGCTTGGGGGCTGAACCCAGGTCCTTGCTCAGACTTTGCAAGCACTGTACCATTGAGCTGCACCCTAACGCTCCAAATTTTTAAAATTTTTTATCTTGAGATAGGGTCTCTCTAAGGTATGCCGGTATGCAGGCTGCCTCTGGCCTCAAACTTGTGATCGTCTTACCTCCGCCTCCGAGTTGCTGGGAGGATGGGCGTGTGCCATTGCACCTGGCTAGGGCAGAAGTTTTTGTTAGAGTCAGATGGACACTCCTAGGGAGTGTCCTAGGGAGAAGCTAAGGAGGTGTAGCTAATTTGCCCAGGAGTCTTCCGAAGAGGAACCCATCCGATTTCATTTTATCGTGAGGATCTTTTTTGCGGTGCCGGGGGTTGAACCCAAGGTCTCGTGCTTGCATGCTTTGCAAGTGCTGGACCACTGAGCTGTGCCCCTAGCCCTTTTTTTTTTTTTTTTTTTTTTTTTTTTTTTTACTTTTTTGAGACAGGGTCTGACTAAGTTACACAGACTGCCTTTTGGTCTCGAACTTGCGATCCTCCTGCTCTCTGCCTCCTGAGCCGCTGGGAATACAGGCGTGCACCACCGCGCCCAACTCATCCGATTTCATTTTATCATGAGGATCTTGTTACTGAGGAGAGAATTGTTCTCTGCAGCTCTTTTGCTTTCATTTTGTGTGCTGTTTCTCTTCCCAGCCCTTCTGACCACACGTCCTTCGTGGGAGTGGGGGGTAGAGGTTTATTTGTTTGCTCTTCTAAAGCCCACTTGTTTGCTCAGACAGAGATGCTTAAAATGAAGAAACCTGGACATTGGGGCGGATGGACCTGTGCAGCCCAAGCCAGTTTCCTCTAGGGCTGCAGACCACGTGGGTCAGTTCTTGCAGCCCTGATGAATGAAACTTCTTATCTTGTTCTGTGCGAATCCGGTCACTATAGTAACTGTGCATTCTCAGAAAATCCACTTAAACACCCAACTTCCTAGAGCCGTATTTTAGTTTCGAAGAGTGCGTTTTACCACCTCTGTGCCCAGACGTGTCCTAGAAAATCGATTCGGCACCGTTGCGATCCATTTCTCTGACTTAGGTAGCAAATCTGCCGGCTGCACCATTTAAATTGACCTCAGCACTACCATAAAATTCGATACTGCAGTGCACTGCCCCAGGAAAAAACCGGCAATATGATGCAGGTTCACAAATCAGATTCGGAGGGTTAGGATGTCATTTTGGATTTTAAATGACTTCCAGTCTTTGGTGTGACACGGTCACCGTTTTCTCCTCGGGCCCTTGTTGCTGTGATACTCCGCTGAGATCAGCCAATAAATATTATTACAGGCTGGTTAGTTTCCTCTTTCTCTGTTCAATTTCATAGTCTTCATCTTTGCAATAAATCTAGTAATGATGTAACCCAGTAAGAGGGGAAAAAGTACTTCAAGGGTAAGGCACAGCTGCATGCGGGGTGTGTGTGTGTGTGTGTGTCTGAGCCAAGGAAGCTGCCTATTTGAGGCCTTTTTTGTTCATAGTAAGGAAAAGAGGAAACGTTCGTGTGTTTGCTATACTGATGGTGTTTGCAGGGAAAATTTAAGGCTGAGGGTTAATGCCGATATTTGATTATCAAACGGATCAGGAGTTTGGCAGAAAGTTGTCCAAGTAAAGCTCTAAAATGGGTTTTAAAAGATTGAGTTTTCTTTTTTTTTTTTTTTTTTGTGGTACTGGGGGTTGAACCCAGGGCCTAACGCTTGCATGCTCTGCAAGTGCTGGTCCACTGAGCTGCCCCCTCAGCCCATTTTTTTTTTTTACTTTTTGAGACAGGGTCTCGCTAAGGTACGCAGACTGCCTCTGGTCTCTAACTTGCGATCCTCCTGCCTCTGCCTCCCAAGCCACTGGGATGACAGGTGTGCGCCACCGTGTCCGGCAGATTGTGTTTTCTTATTTAGCTTATGGCAGAAGTGATTCTGCTTTTATAGCAGAGTTTCTAGACCATGGCCCTGTTGATTTCTTGTGCCAAATAATTCTTTGCAGTGAGGGGTGGTCCTGTGCGTTTTAGGACGCTTAGCAGCATCCCTGTTCTCTACCCTAGATGCAAGGAAACCTCCCATGTATCCTCTTTGTAGTTGGAGATGTTTTCCAGCCTGGTTTTCAATCCAGTTGAAAGCTCTGTGTTTAGAAGAAGCCCAGTTGTAGAGCTAGGCTTGTTGCTATGGTTACAGTGTTACAAGATGAAGATGAGACTTTTGTCTGGCAGCACTGAGGACCAGCAGCGCACATCCACGATGCACATCCTCTGGTGTGCCACCCTGCGCTTTGTTCATTGAGAAGGCAGAACCAGAGGCAGCCTCATTTTCCATTTCTGTTGTTGTTGTTATCGTTAAGTGCCATTTATTCAGCTCCAACTACTAGCAACCCTGTGTACAACAGAACAAAACGCTACCTAACGCTGTCTGACAGTGCTTCCCTGTTTCCAATGGCTGATTGTTTTGGGAGTGTGCTACTGGGTCCTTCTCCCAAGCCTGTAGCACCCCGTAGTCCCAGGCATCATCCCATCTGAGGACTAACCAGGCCTGACCCTGTTTAGCTTCTGAAATCAGACAGTATTAGAAGCCAGGGTGGAATGGCTGCAGACATCTCCATTGTAGAGCCCAGGGCCCATGTGTGCTAGGCAAGTGCTCTACCCCTGAGCTGCACCTCCACCCCTTTTGTTATTTTTATTTTTTGTTATTTTTTATTTTATTTCTCACTAAGTTACACAGGCCACCTGTGGCCTGTCACGTGGGGTCCTCTTGCCTCAGCCTCCCAAGTCCAGGCACAGGCCTATAATCCCAGTGGGATATGAGATTTGAAGTGACTCAAAGGCTGGCGCCCTCCTTTTCCTTTCCTAATCTCAAGTGGGAAGCTCTGCATAGAGTAGGCAAAAACAAAACAAGACAAAGCAAACCAAGCGCAGGCCGATTTTCTGGGTACTTAACATTAGGGCCCCTCCGGACTCTTGACGCCCAACTAAAATTTACTCTCAAGAGAGCCAGACATTCCAGTATGTCCCTTCATGCAAGAAGAGCTATCGATGGGGGGAGATAGTTTAAGTGGATCACAGAGCCTGGACTAAACACAGGAAGTTCCAAATCTTTGGACTCAGTCAGGTGAAGGAGGCGGCAGGGAAGGCCTTTCTGAGCGGAGGAGGCCCCACTCCATTGGAATTCCTGCAAACACTTTAAAAATGATGCATGCGCTCTTCTCCTCTCATGTATTAATTCTTTTTTTTTTTTTTTTTCTATCGTGGTACTGGGGATTGGACCCAGGACCTGGCACTTGCATGCTCTGCAAGTGCTGGACCACTGAGCTGCACCCCCAGCCCATTTTTTGCTTTTTGAGACAGAGTCTTTCTAAGTTATGCAGACTGCTTCTGGTCTTGAACTTGCCGTCCTCCTGCCTCTGCCTTCCGAGCCGCTGGGATTATAGGCGTGCGCCACCGCACCTGGCTCATTATTTCTTAATTCTGACTGATAGGTACAATGGAGGTTTCCAGCATGGCCCATTGTGCCTCCCTGAGTTCAGTAGGAACTTCCAGTAAGTTCTCCATCACACAACTGATGGGTCATAAAAATCATGACCTGAAGAACTTGATGACCGTCCAGGGTTGATTCCATTCTGACCTTGTAGCCCGGCACCTTGATTTTAGGAGGCCCTTTCTAATCCTTTTATTTTTAATTAATTAATTAATTAATTAATTAATTAGCAGTACTGAGGGTTGAACCCAGGGCCTCACGCTTGCATGCTGTGCAAGTGCTGTACCACTGAGCTGTACCTCCAGCCTACTTTTTTACTTTTTTTGAGACAGGGTCTTGCTAAGTTGCTCTTACTGCCTCTGGTCTCGAACTTATGATCCTCCCACCTCCGCCTCCTGAGCCGCTGGAATTACAGGCATGTGCCACTGCGCCTGGCATTCTTTTATTCTTTTTATGACTTGCCATTGCGCTCCAAATATTCAGGTTCAGAATTTGTATGCTGTTAAAAAGGAGAGGAATTCATGCCCCAGCTTGTAGAAAACATGGCGCAGAAACCGTTTCTCTCAGAGTCTCCCAATTGACCCAGCGGTGTCTTTTTCCTTAGGTGCATCTAGAACTACCTCCCAGCTCTTCCTTAGTGCAAACTCAAGAAGACTTCCATTTGCTCAAGTCAAGCAATAGTAGAAGATATGAAGTCCTCAGGGAGATCCTGACCACGCTGGGCCTGAGCTGTGACGTGCGGCAAGCTCCGGCCTTGACACCTCTTTACTTACTGTCGGCCACTGAGGTGAGTTTGTGTGATCACCGGCAAGAGTGTGTGGTCGGGTCGCCTTACCTTAAAACTGTGACCCTTTTCCTTCCTTGGTCTGTTTTGGTTGGTTTTGATCTGGACGTCTATTTTGATTTTCTGTTTCTGTTTTTACTTTGAATTTGGAAACCATCCTAATGACGAGCAAGTTACCTTTAATGTGTCTTCTGGTGTTTGTATGTGAGGGAGGTATGGGGTTAGGAGGTGTTAAGTCTATGAAACGATTATGGCTTTTTTTTTTTTTTTTTTTTTTGCGGTACTAGGGGTTGAACCCAGGGCCTGGACCACTGAGCTGCACCCCCAGCCCATTTTGTAGATTTTTATTATTTTCTGAGACAGGGTCTCGCTAAGTTACACTGACTGTCTCTGGTCTTGAACTTGCGATCCTCCTGCCTCCGCCTCTCCAGCTGCTGGGATTACAGGCGTGCGCCACCACGCCCGGCTTATTATGGCTTTTTTACAGGGAAGAGGATCTCTGTTGTGTCAACAGTGTGCTGTTTCCCTTCTCTATCTGTGGCTTGTCTGTCCAACCACCTGGAGATCAAAATATTTGGGAAAAAAACTGTCTATATTGGACACGAATAGGCTTTTCTTCTTGTCATTATCCCATAAGCAATACAGCTAAACAACTATTTACTTCGCATTTACACTGTGTTAAATGTTACAAATGATCTAGAAATGATTTAAGGTATACTGGAGGGTGGATACAGGTTATATGCAAATACTGTGCTACCTTATATAAGGGACTTGAGCACCTGTGGGCTTTGGTATATGTGGGTGCGTGTGCGTGCGCGTGCATGCACTGGAACCAATCCTTTGTGAATACTGAGGGATGAGTGTATTTGGAAAGTGCAGGTATTTGGGCTCAAAACCAGTTTTTGCCTGGGCTTCTCAGCAAATCTTTGCGTGGGAGGAATCACTTTCGTTTCATTTGTGCTCACACCTGCCATCTTGTGGCAAAAGGACTCTGGATTTCAGGCCTGTCTGTTGGGTCTAAGAGAGAAATGCCCTCAGAGCTGGGCATGCGGTGGGGAGTTCTTTTGGCCTCGGGTCTGCATTTGCTCTCTGTGATTGATACCTGCTTTTGGGCAGGCTGCCAGATTCTCCAGGTGTGTGCTCTTGCTAATCCTCATAGTGTGACACACCATGAAGTTCTTATTCATTGTGGCAGATTGTTTTGTGGGTCTCTTTCAGTTGTCTCCCCGTAACAGGCATATCTCTGAGTTTGGTGATGTGAACGTGCAGTTTCAGCAAATACCCAAATAGTCCAGGTGACTTTACACACCAGAAATTACTTGCTTTGCCTTGAAAAGAGTAAAATATACACCTCATCCTAACATTTTTTTTTTTTTTTGGCGGTATTGGGGGTTGAACTCAGGGCCTCGCGCCTGCATGCTTTGCAAGTGCTGGACCACTGAGCTGCACCCCCAGCCCATTATTTTTACTTTTTTTTTTTTTTTTTTGAGACAGGGTCTCGCTAAGTTACGCAGACTGCCTCTGGTCATGAACTTGCGATCCTCCCGCCTCCACCTCCCGAGCTGCTGGGATTACAGGCGTGCGCTACCGCGCCCGGCCATCCTAAGATTTTTCAAAGAGGAAGGATTCTCTTTCAAGTTATGCCCAATCCCTTGGCAGGGTTACTTTCCAGAGGAGAGCAGAGCTTCGAACTGTCCGGGTGCCACGTGCTCATTTGGTGAAGACAGATGTAAGACCTGAAAGATCCCTTACAGCATGATTCGAGGACTAGATGGAATCATACACGTGAAAATTTATGTAAATTATGTAATTTAAATGCCAGTGCAATTACTCTGAGGTTGTTGAAAGGTTGAATGAGTTAAAAAGTATATAATGTGCCTAGCAAGTGCCTGGTACCTAGTCTAAAAAGACTATAATGTTTTTAATTTAAAAATTTAATAGTATGGTAATGGACTATTGCTTGTCACTTAAGAAACATTCTTTTATTGTGTTTTCATTACCCAGTTTTTAGCCAGTATAGACTTGAATGCTCTTAGAAGTTGATGATGTGACTTTTGTTTGCACCTTCAACTCAGGAATTCAAAGCTCCACGTCCCTCATCTCTGTTTTATGTGTTCAGCAAATAGAAGGAAAAGCGTCACTCCATCTTGTGACATACAAAAATGTAAAATAAAGTGAGTCCTTAGAGGTTCAGTGGGCTGAAACATAAATAAGATCGTGTGCCTGGCACAGAATCGGGAAGTGTTTTGATATGTTGTACACAGGGTTGCTGTGAGTCGGACTCGACTTGATGGCACCTAACAACAACAACAACAACTAGAGGTTCAGGTCCCATATAGACAACCCACCTTGGAGGAAGGGGCCAGGACCATGTGCGTAAAGGTTGCTGGAAATGTCACTGTCACTCTCCCCCTTCCCTGAGCATTGAGGGTTGCAACTGGAGAGGCAAAGACCTGCCTGTCTGCTCAGAGGCTTCCAGCTCGCGAGGTTGAAAGCAACGTCCATCCGCCTTGTTCTTGCCAGTGCTCGCTGGCCATTCCTGGAGTTCTGTCCAGGCTGGTCTTGGGACTTGGACCCCTGGATGTGGACAAAGAAATGGGAGGTAAGAGTGGCTCCAGGTTATTCTTCTGTGAGCACCCATTTGGGATAGGCAGCTTTGCTGGTGTGTTCTTTAGGATGAGCGTCACCTTTCACACCGCGGCCGAGGCTTTGTGTCGTTGTTGTTGTTGTTAGGTGCCATCGAGTGGGTATCCGACTCATAGCAACCCTCTGTACAACAGGGGAAACACTATTGTCAGTGCTTCTCTGCTGTTCATAGGGTTTTCAATGGCAGATTGATTTTTGGGAGGGAGTTGCCAGGTCCTTCTTCCAAGCCTACAGCTTCTGGTGTTCCCAGGCGGTCTCCCATCCAGGTACTGACCAGGCCCGACCCTGCTTAGCTTCCGAGATCTGACGGGATCGGATGCCACAGGGCTATGGCTGCAGTTTGTGTTGTTAGACTGCGTACATTAAGACACATTAAGCAGATGCGCGATATTTTTGTCCTTTCAGTTCTTTATGGTTTCTGGGGGCAGCCAGGGAGGGGAGACGTATTTTTCCATATTGATGAATTGATAAGGGAACAGTAATTCACCCAGCCTCAAACCCTGGGAATGAAATGTTTGAGCAAGATTAAAATAAATATTTGCCCCATGCACACACACACAAACACTCCCGCCCAAGCCCCTGATTACATAATCATCTTGTAGAGGAGGATTTTCAGAAACACTCATCTCTCACTCTGGGTCCTGTGTTTGGCCTTGTCGATCTTAAAAGTCCCTTCTGTGGATTCTTTCCTCTTAGTCGCTCATGTCTGTCTGCGTTCTGTTTTACTTTAGGAGCTCAGGGAACTAAGTGATTGTGGTACCTATCCATTTCCTAATTTTATTAAAAAAATAAACATTGGCTGGGTGCGGTAGCACATGCGTATAATCCCAGTGGCTTGGGAGGTGGAGGCAGGAGGATCACAAGTTCAAGACCAGATGGAGTCTGCGTAACTTAGTGAGACCCTGCCTCAAAAAGTAAAAAAAATGGGCTGGGGGCGCAGCTCAGTGGTCCAGCACTTGCAAAGCATGTAAGCATGAGGCCCGGGGTTCAACCCCCAGTACTGCCAAAAAAAAATAAAATAAAATTAAGAAAACTTTGAGTCTGCCATAGAGTACAGGTTCTCTAAATGATGATCAGGCAAATGAATTTGAGAATAGAGGCTCCCAGATGGAAATGGCCCCTGGAAGGCAGCCACATGCCTCTTTTTTCCCTGGTCCTGATGCCTGAGGCTGAGCCATTTCAGAACCCCTTCGAGTTGTCATGATCTTGGCTCAGTATTTGTACATATAGATCAAAGAGATTGGGAGTAGAATTGGGTTGTATTTTTTATTTATTTACCAGGTCTGGGTGGTTGAACCTAGGGCCTCGCACATGCTAGGCAAGTGCTCTATTACCAGGCTGCACCCCAGCATACCCGGTTTTTGTTTTGTTTTGTTTTTGTGGTACTGGGGGTTGAACCCAGGGCCTTGAGCCTAGCATGCTCTGCAAGCGCTGGACCACTGAGCTGCACCCTCAGCCCATTTTTTACTTTTTTGAGACAGGGTCTCGCTAAGTTATGCAGACTGCCTCTGGTCTTGAACTTACGAACCTCCTGCCTCTGCCTCCTGAGCTGCTGGGATTATAGGCATGTGCCACCGCGCCTGGCAGCATACCCTGTTTTTAAAATCTTTTATTTTGAGACAAGATCTTGCTATGATTGTGCAGGCTGCCCCCAGACTTGAACCTGTGATCCCCCTGCTTCCTTCTGCTTCCTGAGTTGCTAGGATTGAGGCTGTGCACCATGGCAAATGTAGATATCTTTTCACTCCCCATCTCTCCCCTCCCCCGCTTCCCTTCCCTTCTCTTCCCTTCCCTTCCTTTTTCCTCCCTCCTTTTCTCTCCCTCTCTCTCCCTGTTTGT
>VMDO01022740.1:7964-33022 GCA_007922755.1 Pedetes capensis | reverse complement strand
GTTGAATCTCGGGCCTCAAACATACTTTGCAAGTGCTCTACCACTGAGATGCACCCCCAGCCTATTTTTATTTTTTATTTTGAGACAGGGTCTTGCTAAATTGCACACACTCTCTCTGGCTCTGAACTCATGATCCTCTTGCCTCAGCCTCCTGAGTTGCTGGGATTATGGGCATGCATCACCATTCCTAGCTTATTGGGGGATTTTTATTGTTGTTGGTGGTGGTGGGTTTTTTGTTTGTTTTGCTTTTGGGGGAGGGGTACTTGTGGATTGAACCAAGGACCTCACACATGCTACACAGGTGCTCTACCGCTAAGCTGCATCCCCAGCCAAATTTTCTTTTTCTTTCTTTTTTCATTGGATTAACCTGCAGCCATACCACTGTGGCATCTGATCCTGTCAGATCTCTGAAGCTAAGCAGGGTTGGGCCTGGTTAGTACTTGGAAGGGAGACCACCTGGGAACACCAGGTGCTGTAGGCTTGGGAGAAGGACCTGGCAACCCACTCCCAAAAAACAATCAGCAATGAAAACCCTTTGAATAATAGAGAAGCACTGACAATAGTGTCTCACCTGTTTTACATAGGGTCGATATACAACTGATTTAACAGCACCTAACAATAACAACAGTCATTGGATTAGGGCCCACTCTAATGCAGTGTGACCTCATCTTAACTCAATTACATCTTCAAAGACCTGATTTCCAAATAAAGCCAGCTTCACAGGTACCAGGGGCTGGAGTTGAACATGTTTTTTGCCAACATAGTACAACCCACCACAGTGAGGTTGAGTGATTCCTAAGGTTAGCTCATAAGAGATTAGGTCATAAAAAGTAATCCAGCTTCTACCTAGGTCTCTTTCTCAGAGGATGCTCACCTTTGACAACCAACCACTTTTTGTGAGGAAGCCTAGGACATATAAAAGTATCAGCAGGGGTTGAGTGCTTGCACAAGGCACTTGATTCGATCCCTAGCAGCAAAACAACAATGACAACACGCACCCATGCACACAAAGTTCCAGCTGACAGCCTCAGCTAAGGTCTCAGCCCACAGCTAGTCATTTAAGCAAATAGGCCTTCACAGGATCCCAGCCTTTGAGCTGATGTCACTGAGACAGATGAGGGGACTCACTGCTTTCTCTGGCATTGAGCAGGTATTATGCATTGTTAAGAGTGCTGTTAAACACACTAAAAATCAAAATGGATGTTGTTTTAGATCGATAATTTTTAATATACAGCTTAATGGGTCTGATTATGATATTTCCTTACAAGCATTTCATTGTACATTGCTCATGATCAGGTCCCTCCTTGTCCTCTCATGACCCCCCTTCTCCATCTCTCCCTCCCCACCAATGGTCCCCCTTCTACTTGCATGTCTTTTTCATGAGTATATCTATCTGTACATGCACTTTCCAATTTTGCCATGAAGGCAGCATGTGTGATATTTCCTTTCTTTTGTCCCATTACTGTTGCTTCTTGCTCCCTCTCCCTTTTCTTTAGTCTATTATCTTTCCTTACATAGGCCTCTTTTACTTTCATGACCTATAAGTTTTAGTAATGAATATATATTGAAGTCTAACATCCACATCTGGGAGAAAACATACAATTTTATCTTTCTGGGTCTGACTTGTTGTTGTTAGGTGCTGTCGAGTCATGTCCAACTCATACCAACCCTAACAGAGTTTTCAATGGCTGATTGTTTCAGGATTGCCTTGGGGGTAGATTACCACATCCTTCTCCCATTTTTGCAGTCATGGGAATTGAACCTGGGACTTCAGAGATTGCAGAGTGGCCCTCTACCATTTGAGCTAAATCCCAGCCCAGCCCAGGTCTGGCTTATTTCACTTAAAATGATGATCTCTAGTTCCATTCATTTTCCAGAAAATGCCGTAAGTTTGTCCTTCTTTATGGTTAAACAAAACTCCATGACATATATACCACAATTTCCTTATTCACTCATCTGTTAATGGACACCTAGGTTGATTCCATCTTGGCTACTGTGAATAGTACTGCAATAAACAAGGATAAGCAGGTATCTTTGTGGTATGTTGACTTATAGTCCTTTGGCTATATACCGAGAAGTGGTATAGCTGGGTCATATGGCAGTTCTGTTTTTAGTTTTTTGAGGAACCTCCATACTGCTTTCCATAGTGGCTGCACCAATCTGCTTTCCCACCAGCAGTGTGTAAGGGCTCCTTTCTCCCCTCATCCTCACCAGCAATTGTTGCTGTTCCTGTCTATCTCCTCTCACTGCTTGCTGCCATCAAACACTCAAGGAGACATGCTGCCAATACCTGAAGAGCTTCTCCTTGCCTGCTGACAGTTTTTCTCCAGGTAGAGCAAAAGGATCCTGCCAGCTGATTGGTAGCATTGGGTGGAGTGGAGATGAACTGGCCCACTGATTCCCACTCAAATCCAGATTTGTGAACAAAATAATGTAGTTGCTCTTTTAATTCCCCTAAGCTTTAGGATGGTTGTGTTATACAGTATTTGATTATTGGAACACGCCCCAAGGTTTGCTGCCCTATCTCACACATCTGGAAACTTCTGTGGTAGGATTACCTTTTAAAATGGGAACACAGTCCAGGGACCTTGCTATGAGTTTCTTTTTGTTTTCAATCATCCTTCTGTAGGCACTCTGTATGAAGCACATTGGCTAGGTACGGAGGTGTCACCTGTTTCAGAGGAACGAGGTAGCCAACTACTGAAAGTTCTTAATTGCTTCTTTTGCTGGTGAGGTATTTCTTCCACCCAATAGAAGTCAATAGGGGCACAGAAATATCACTCTGATCTTACTAGCTGCGTGATCTGAGCCAAATTCTTCAAACTCTCCAAGATTTAGTTTCCATTTGTAAAATCCGCATGACAATACCAACCTTGCTGTGTAAGCTCAAGGTCTGACTCATTGTAATTGCTCAAGAAGTAAGAGGCAACTGTTTGGATTGGAAGTTAAAATGTTCAGAAAAGTTTTTTTTTCTCTGTAAAACAATCTCATTGATGGAAGTAGGACAAATTTGTAAAATATATCCATACTAAGTAAGCAACTGTAAGACTATGCCACTCTGGAACGTCCACTCTTTAGCATCAAATAAGAGACAGTAAATATTTATAACAGCAACATAATCCTGTTGCCACAGCTCACAATAATATATTTATTAAAATGGGAGGCACTTAACTGAGAAAGATTATTAAGTCAACAAGTTGAAAAGAACTTGATTTTTTAAACTAGCTGCAGCCCCCTTACAGAGCAAAAGAAGACCAAGGGGAGAAAAAATAGTCTACATCAAACGCTTTGGAAATTTCTAACTAGTTTCTCTTCCCTAATGGCAAAATTTATCCCCAATATTAGAAACACATATGTGAGACCATGAGACATTGAGAATTTTGCTAGGATAAATTTGAAGACTACAGAATTAATTGCCCTAAAGGAGTGCTTAGTTGACCCTGAGATCTCAAGTGGAAGCCAAGCTAAATGCTTCTGAGTCATGCTATTTTTATATGTGAGATTCTGGATATTAGTCACTAGTATTTTTTATTCAACTTTGTGCACGCATCAGAACTTGGAAATTTTATGAACTACAAAATAAATGTGAATTCCACTCACATAGTTTTTGGCAGAAAGAAACGTCTTCCAACAAATTCCACTGAGTTTTGCTTCTTTTTAGTTTCATACTTATTAGTGTACACTGAAGGAAATCCATTCTTATTTATATTGCTGTCCTTTTTAAAAGAGTCTTCCCACTTACATTTTGCAGGCCCATGATCTGCTTTTCCCCCTGCATCCTATTAAAGCTTACAGACTGAATGGTAAGAAGAAAGCAACCAAGACCCAAATTTGCACATCTGTGTACTTGAAAATATGTTGTTGTTGTTGTTAGGTGCCGTCGAGTTGGTATCCGACTCATAGTGACCCTCTGTACAACAGGGGAAACACTATTGTCATTGCTTCTCTGCTGTTCATAGAGTTTTCAATGGCAGATTGATTTTTGGCAGGGGTTGCCAGGTCCTTCTCCCAAGCCTACAGCTTTTGGTGTTCCCAGGCGGTCTCCCATCCAGGTACTAACCAGGCCCAACCCTGCTTAGCTTCCAAGATCTGATGGGATCGGATGCCACAGGGCTATGGCTGCAGGCTTGAAAATATGTAGCTGGGCTCAATCCTTTGTCTTCAGCCTGGGGAAAATACTTGATTCTGCTGCTAGGTGGCAATGTTCCTTTAGCAGAAGGAAGGTTATTAGAATCTGCACATCCCTTTCTAAAACAGAAAGGAAAACACTGCCTTACTGGCTCTTCATTTGCAACTTTTTAG
Organism: Pedetes capensis; assembly: GCA_007922755.1. Classification (NCBI taxonomy): domain Eukaryota; kingdom Metazoa; phylum Chordata; class Mammalia; order Rodentia; family Pedetidae; genus Pedetes; species Pedetes capensis. Next base: position 28,720 of record VMDO01022740.1, on the reverse strand, counting down.
CCAGACTTCCTGGTTTGTCCACAAAGAGAGACCAGCAACATCTAAGGCCGCAAGGCTGGAGGGCACGGAGCAAAAAGTTCTTCCTGCTGCCCACTGTACACTGCAACACTGGCCATTTTGCAATGTAAAGCACCTGCTGCTTCCAGTAACTGCAAAAATCTCTTGATGGGAACAATAGTCAATGACAGACCCTAGTAAAGAAGTGATAGAATCTTACTTGTTCAGTGATTGGTGGTATAACATTAATTTCATTTATGATAAAACCGTTTTAGCCTTGTGGCCACTAAACATCTGTGTATAACATGCCTAAGAATTACTGAAGGATCTTTTCAAAACAAGAGTTTTTTTCTACCCCAATACTGGACAGAGTTACCAGATATTGTAAATAAAAATATAAGACACTCAGTTAAATTTGAATTTTGCATAAACAACAAATAAATCTTTTAAGTGTAATTATGACCCCTGTAATATTTGGTACTTATTACCACAGTGGTCTCTCGAAATTTATGAGTTTTGCATCTACAGAGTCAAACAACTACAGATCAAAAACATTAGAGAAAATAATTGCATCTGTACTGACCAAGTTTTTCTTATTATTCCCTCAACAATACAGTATAATAACTCTCTACAGAGTATTTCCATTGTATTAGGTATTATAAGTAATCTAGAGATGATTTAAAGTATTGGGAGGAAATGCATAGGTATATGCAAATACTATGCCATTTTCTAGGGCTGGGATTTAGCTCAGTTGGTAGAGCGCTGCGCTGCAGTCTCTGAGGTCCGGAGTTCAATTCCCAGCACCGCAAAAATGGGAGAAGGGCCTGGCAATCCACTCCCAAGGCAATCCCCAAACAGTCAGCCATTGAAAACCCTGTGAGGGTCACTATGAGTCGGACACGACTCGACGGCTCCTAACAACAACATGCCATTTTCTATAAGGAGTTTGAGCAACCAAAGATTTGGGGTTCTTTCAAGGGTGGGATAGGTAAGAGGCAGTGCTGGAACCAATCCTCCTGGATACTAAGGGATGACTACTTAAAAGGTAGTGGGGTACTGGGGTTCCAGTCAGTTGGTGGAGTGCTGCTCTGTACTAAGGATCTGGGTTCCATCCCCAGCACTGCAAAAACAGGAGAAGGACGTGGAAATCCACTCCCAAAACAATCAGCCATTGAAAACCCTATGAGGGTCACTGAGTCAGACCCGACTCCACAGCATCTAACAATAACAACAACTAAAAAAATGTTGTTGGTTGTTGTTTATCTGGAAATTTCTGAATCGAGGGGGCTGGTACCTGCGTTTTATTTTATTTTAGAGACAAGATCTAGCTGTGTAGCCTAGGCTAGGCTTGACCTTGTGATCCTCCTAACTCAGCCTCCCAAGTGCTGGGATTACAGGTGTGAGCCACTATGTACTTGTATTTTAACAAACATCCACATATTTCTGATGGTATTTTCAGGTGATTCTCAGACTTTCTAACAGCAAGGGTCTAGAGCCTAAGGGTTGTGGACCTCCTTGGGAATCAAGTCATTTCCCAGAAAAAGAACCTCAAATAAACTTGGTACTTCCATACAATTCCTGTGGAAGTACTGAAATTCAGGGTTGACTAATACCCACAAACTCCATGAACCCCAGCTAGACTTGGCTTTATAGTGTCATGTGGTTTACTGAAAAGCTTGGCTCTTCCACTGAGGTGGGAAGAAAACAAGTTCATTTCAAATTCTCCCACCCCTTTCTCTCCTTTCCCTATACTTCTCAGCACAAGGAGATTTTTGGTTTTCCACAAGATATGAAACCTTACAACTATCCGAATCTCCTATTTAAATGCATTATCTTAACTGAAAATCATCACCGCGAGTGAAATAGCCAGACTCAGAAAGACATATATGTAGAAGTAGGGTGTGGGGGACTTGAAACTAAAAGGGGAAATTGTGGGCAAATAGAAAGGAAAGGGGAAATGGGTGGGGGAGGGAATAATAAAGCATAATAGAATATGTTTAAAGTACATATATACATAATGTCATAATGAAACTCCTTTGTACAACAAATATATGCTAATAAAAAGTTTTAATTAAAAAAATTTTACTAGCATTGTCTTTAATCTGATGCCTGCCAATTAGCTCTGTAAAAGAGTTGGTCCCTCAGGGTCTGCCTGTGTAAGGCCTAGATGCTCTGAACCAAATTCATCTTCATCAGCCATACAAGAAACTGATTTTGAGCTAAGAAAACCAATTTTGCACCACAGAGAGGTCATCTTAAATGCCCATCATCCATAAAAGGGTAGAGAGCAATTGCAAATAGATGTGAGTAAAACAGGTAAGACCAGCATTTCTCAGACCTCTCAACACCATTTTGGAGGAAGCAAGTGTCTCAATTCTTTCTCAGAGCAAATCACCAGCGCCCCCAGCGACCAGTCACTGTCACAGTCGGGCGATCTGCCCTTGCCCCTCCACACACCTAAGTCCCGCCTTCATGCATCCAGTGATAACAAGTTTTACAGTTGCTTTGAGAGAGTGAAGTCCCAGTGTAGGGCTCTGTGCTGACCCTGCTTGAGGGCTGCTGCCCCCAGACACTGGCTTTGGGGATGAGCAGCGGTGACACTGAGGAAGTGCCTTAGAAGGCATAGTCCCCACTCTGGAGGACACCTACTACGTGGTCACAAGGCCTTTTCAATGTGGTCATACATTCTGTCCTAAAGCATCTAAGGCATCCTGTCCCTAGGTTAGGAGAAAGAGCACAGTAAGGCTATGGGCTAACTGATGCTTGGAGGTGAAATAGCTTTGCAGGGTGAGATGGCACTGGAACTTGGTTAAGTCTCTAAAATAGAAATCACACGCCGGGCGTGGTGGCGCACACCTGTAATCCCAGTGACTCGGGAGGCAGAGGCAGAAGGACAGCAAGTTCAAGACCAGAGGCAGTCTGTGTAACTTGGGGAGACCCTGTCTCAAAAAGTAAAGAAATGGGCTGAGGGTGCAACTCAGTGGTACAGCACTTGCAGAGCATGCAAGCGCAAGGCCCTGGGTTCAATCCCCAGTACCGCAAAAAAAAAAAAAAAAAAAAGAAAAGAAAAGAAAAGAAAAAGAAAAAAGAAAAAAGAAAGAAAAGAAAAGAAATCCGAAGGCCCTGGACTAAGTATCTCCAGCTGACAGTCTGAGCCTTATGAAGGTAAAAAGTGCTATGTAGATAAAGTGTCTGTGCAGTTGCTGGTCCTCACTCCTGGGCTGGAGCAGAAACTTCTGTAACTTCTGTAACACCTTTACCAAGGAAGGTGGTTACACTCTTAGGTGATAGAATAGGCCTGAGCTCTAGGCTTTGGCATTTGATGTCCAGCACTTTGGGTTTACAGCTATGACCACTTCTCAGGATGTGCCACGGCCATTTCCTTTAATGATTCAATTGGCTGGCCTGCTACTGCCCCTCAGTAAACCTCCGTGGACCTCTTTCATCCATAACATAGGCTGGATGGGATGGGGAGAGTATTGTCTGTCCACTTTCCCTCTGGGGACAAAAGGCTTAGTGTATTTTAATCACAGGAAAATGGACTCTTCCTTCTTCCTTAGATTTGCCTAACCAAGAAAGCCACAAAGTGACATTCCCAGAGCAAAGATGTGAGGGACCCAGCTTAGCCATAGAAAAGCCACTTTATAGATCAGGCTAAGGAAATTTTCCACTGCCTCAGGGAGAGACCCCACCCCTCCCAATTTGGGAAGTCCCGAGCTATCTTAAGCTGCCGCTTTCCTTGTTATCATCAGCCCTTGCTATTGTTTTAACCAATTAGTTTAAAAGTCAACCAATGCGACCAATCAAGTTGTACCATTCAGCTAGCCCGCAATTTGGCTTCTGTAAGGGTATAAAAAGCCCTCGCTTCTGCATTTCGGGGTCTCTCTCTCTTTCGCTCTCTAGTTAGATGGAGCTGAGTAGACCCCGATGCGCCGGACAATAAAATCCTGTGGTTTTGCAGCGGCACTGGCCTCCGTCTCTCACTGGGAATTCTCCGGGTAGGCTCAGAATTCCAAATTGGGGTTCGAGTCTTACAGATGAACATCTCTTACCCTGAAAACAGAATGGAACAAACAAAGCCAGCACTCAACTCCAAGCTACAGCAGGATGTCTTCTCCATGGTAAAATGACTGAGCGAAAGGACGTGGGCCTTCAAAACCCTCCTTGTGCAACCAGTATTTTGAATAAACGCAACTCGTGATCTAATTGTAAAGAAATTTTGTTTCCTGGTATCCCTTTAATCTTTCATTTTTCCTCTCTCCTGATTGAAGACTCCCTCAGTCCCCAGCAATGATCAGACCTTTAAATTTTCATTCAAAGGCAAGCCTTCTTCACTGTCCTCAGCTGGTAGTTTCAGGACATCGTCAGCTTCTCCTCTCTTCTGTCTCATGGCAATTACTTTCCCTCCATCTCCCCATCAAAGCTGTCTTGGCTCCTTCAGGGTTGGAACCTGGGTGGGGAAAGGAAGTGAAGCAGGCAAGAAAATTTCTTATGATTGGTTTTGTCAGTGGATGGCTTTGGCCAAGTTACCCTTTTCTCTTGTGTGCTTTTTTTTGTGGGTTTTTGTGAGAACGGCCCTTCCTGGGATCTTTCTCTTCCCATTTATTCAGCATGGGCAAACAGATGTTTCTTCTAACAGATCACTTAAAACTACTGCAATCCCTGCTTCCACTGATCCACTGCCAGCCTCCTCCTGCTGAGGTTCCATTCCTCTTCCAGACAGCTCTTGGAAAAATTCTTAGTGCTTCCAGGCTCACCGTCTCTCACGAGTGGTGCAATCTGGTCCTCAGCAAATGTACTTCCTTTGCCCACCAATCAGACACCTCACCAATCAGCTTCCAAACACATCTGTTTCTGTGTTTGAATTGTCTAGTGGGAACTGTATCTACTAGAGCTCCTTAAATGGAACATGGCACATCTTAAATTCTCTGCATAAGGTCCTTTCACTTCAGAAACATCTCTTTCCTCCCTTGTGGAGGAATTCAGCACTCCTCCATTTTTGTGTGACTTTTTCAAGGAGATGTAATATTAACATCTGCCTCCTATCTGGGGTGGCACTGGCAGCCCAAAGAGTGATTCTTACAAGTTTATCGTGATGAGTAAACTGAGTTTATTAGGGGTTACCTGCAGAGTGGTGGATGACTAAGAATGGCCACATTTTCCTGAACTCACCAAATGCCCCCACCTATCAAGCTCTTAGTTTATGTGGCTCTAAATCTACAGCAAAATTAATGCACATTGGGGTTTAGAGCACTACCAAGTATTAAAGCGCCTGCAGCCGTAGCCCTGTGGCATCCAATCCCGTCAGATCTCAGAAGCTAAGCAGGGTCAGGCCTGGTTAGTACTTGGATGGGAGACCACCAGGGAACACCAGATACTGTAGGCTTGGGAGAAGGACCCCTCCCAAAAATCAATCTGCCATTGAAAACCCTATGAACATCAGAGAAGCACTGACAATAGTGTTTCACCTGTTGTATACAGGGTCACTATGAGTCGGATACTGACTCGACGGCACCTAACAACAACAAGTATTAAAGCAATCAGGTAACACAAGGCATAAACAACACAAGGCACAGACAAAACCAGACTCTGGGAAAGTTACATGGTATGTGTTATATGTTATATGTACTCCATTCTGGCCATTATTGAGGATTCTGCTGGTCTCAGAAAACATTGTACAACCATGAGAAGGATGGCTGCAGTCTGGAACATAGGTCAGCTAAATGACGGCTTACTGCAAGATGGAGTTACTCTGGCTAGGATTTGGAGAACTAGTCTCACTACAAACATTTATCTCTAAAATCTTTACTCCTATTCCTCCTCCAAACTCCTCCATGTACTTCATTCCTTTGTCTTCTCCTCCTCTTCCTCTTCCTCCTCTTCTTCCTCCTCCTCCTCCACTTCTTCTGCTTCTCCTTCTTCTGTTGTTGTTGGCAGTACGTGGAAGTTGAACCCAGGACCTTGCACAGACTTTGCAAGTGCTCTACCACTGGGCTGCACTCCCAACCCATTTTTTATTTTTAATTTTGAGACAAAGTCTTGCTCAGTTATGCAGACTGCCTCTGGCCTTGAACCCATGATCCTTCTGCCTCTATCTCCCAAATCATTGGGACTACAGGTGTGCACCACTGTGCCGGGCCCATTTATATTTTCAATATTTTGAGAGATGAGTTCTGTCATTGTTTTTAAAAATAGTGCTTTTGAAAATTTGTATCTTGCTTTGGCAGTTCACTTGGAAACACAATGTATATTGTATCTTGAGTCCACTGTCAAAACTTTCAAGGAACTATTAGATAAGAAATATTTGTTCTTGTCACATAACCGTAACTTCACATTGGGCAATAAACTGAAGAATTTTTATGTGACACCATTGCAACTGCCATTCATTAGCCACCCACATTTGCACTTTAGATTGTATTCTTTGGTAGTCCCGTGGAAACCATATCCTCATTTTATTCCACATTGATGTGGTGATTGTTAACTCTTTGAAGGTAGGGATCCGTTCTTCTGTCTCTTTACAAGCTTGATGGACTCATCCATGTTGTTGTTGTTAGGTGCCATAGAGTCGGATTCCACTCCTGACAACCCTCATAGAATTTTCACTGGCTGATTGTTTTGTGATTACTTTAGGAGTGGGTTGCCAGGTCCTTCTCCCATTTTTGTGGAGCTGGGGGTCCATGGACATAAAAGTACTGAGGAAACTGGTCAACACAGTCAGTATTGTACTTACGGTCTCAAAAAACTAAAAACAAATTTTCTGGGTTTTGTTTGTTTTGTTTTTGTTTGTTTTGGTTTTTAATACATGATCTCACTACATCAACCAAGGAGATTTCAAACTCACTAAATAGCCTAGGCTGGCCTTGAATTCATGATCCCCCTGCGTTAGCCTCCTGAAAAAATTTCTTTATCAATGCAAAAGTGGATTGATTATTTAAACCTAATAAAAGCTATACATAATTATCATAAGAAGCTAAAATTGTGAAGAAACTTAGAAAATGGAAAAAAGTAATGCATAATTCCACCACCCAAAGAGGGTATTTGTGTTATTTAATATGTTCATTTTTTTATATAGCTGCAATAAGAATGTCACAATTCCTGGGTCCCACCCCCACACTGTCTGACTTGTTTGGTATGAGGTATGTTCTGGACTTGGCATTTTCCAAAAGATCCTTAGGTTATGGTGCCATGTAGCAGAGTTTGAGAGCTACTGCTCTAGGGACCTGACATCTACTTACTCTCCATGTTCTTTCTGCAATTTTGGTTGGTTGGACCATGGAGAATGGGTTGTAGAACCCATTGGGAATAAATTGTGATCATAACTGTATATCAGCATGAGAGGGAAAATCTCATTACTCGTTCATGCTGGAGGGAGGAAGACAATGGTGGATGGGGGCAAGTTACTTCTCTTCTCATAAAGGCAGCCTCATCACTCCTTCGGTTCCTGTCTTCCCTAAGGCTGGGATTGGAGACTAGATTGTTTTCCATGTGGTGAGATTTACCAGGAGTGAAATCCCTGTGGCTATCTACATACTGACTCTCGAGTAGCCACACATCATAGTTGCAAAGACTTTTTTTCTGTTTAATTCAGTGGCAACTTTTAGGTGGCAATGAATTTTAGGCAAGAGATTATAAGAGTCTTGGGTCTTATTATAGAAGAAATCTTGAGGTATGTTTGATAACTAGTTGCACTCACAGGGAACTCGATAATCACAACCCCATCAGAGGTTTAGAGACCTTGGAGGAAAGGACTGAAACGGGCAAGAAACTTCTTACTGCTTCTCTTTCTCAGCAAGTTATGCAGACACAGAGGTGTTAGCCTTCAAACTCATGGCGGAAGAACTATGTCAGGGGATACGGGGTGGAGATTCATGTGTTTGTATCACATCTGGGTGCTGCAGATAGCTTGTAATATAATTCACTATAAAATTAGTAGACCAGCTGCTAATCTTGTTACTTATTAATAAAGCATCACATACTACACACATTATTTTAGTATTTTGATGACTGTATACTGCTGGTGTTTTTTATCACCCAAGGTGTTTTATTTTATTTACAAACATGAACAGAGTTTCCTTTCATATTCCTTTGATTTGTAACTCATATCACTTCCATTTTTAGTTTAGAGGTAGTTTTACAATTGGAAGGAGAAAACTAGCAAAGGAAAATAAGAAAATTTACATTGTTATAGCTTGCATTTTTTATTCTATGCTTTATTTCCTTTGTTCTCAGGGTATTTTGTAATCTGAAATTATGGCTTACATATGCTAATGTGTTTTCCATAGAGCCACATTTGAATTACCTTTCCCAGCGAATAGTTATTTGCTTCCAGATAGGGGGCTAGAATGATTCCTGCTGGTTCTATTTTGGAATCAATGATAAGGTATATTAATTAGAATCTTAGAATTGCTCCCATGAGACAGCTTTCCTTTCCATGCTCTATCCCATTGATGTGGCCTCTTCCTTTCACAGTGTAGGAAATTGTAATTCAGGTGCAATGCCTCTTAGCTTATTCTCAGTGTTTCCAGCTCATAGATAGGGATAGAACCCAGAGCCTTGAGCATGCTAGGTAAGTGCTATACGACTGAGCATAGCCCCAGCTGTTGTGATGTGACTTTTTAAAGTATCTCATGTTCAAAATTCCAAAACCAATAGTAGGAGCAGCTCAGAGATGGTTGATGTACTACCATCCCCAGATTGATATCTTAGGAATAAATGTCAAGAGTAAAAATGGAAATTATCTATTCCAGGAGACCTCATCGTAAACATTCTCAGGCTATTTTTATTAGGGAATGTGCTGCAGTACTGCTCCTGGATGCTTTTCTCAGAAGTACACAGCCAGAAAGGCATCACAGAGCCTTCTTCTACCAGACATAACAGGAAAGGAAACTTCCATTAGTACTAATGAGAGTTAATGTTCAAAACAAATAATGAAATGTGTTTATCTCCTCTATAAAGTGAAGAAAACTGTATTTTCATCATATGCTCTTGCAGGTCCCATGCCATTCCCTCTTGCTCATCCTGGTATGATATGGGGCCAGCTCACTGCATATTTAACAGCTTTGATAAAATATCTAGAGATAAAGGAGAGGTTTCAAGGACAGATTAATAGGCAATGCCATGTAGCTAAATAGTTCTTTATCTTATGCTTACTTTCATGTTTTCATGGGTCTGGAATCTAATAGAAGCCTGTAACAATATCGCTTCTGCTGTTGGCATTAACCTCAGGAAGAGAATTGAAGATAATGATATGGCAAGATACTGGTATTTCTTTGTGGAGAATGCTTTCCTGCCTTTTAATTTGTTTTTCTTTTGGAAATTGTAGGTATCTCATAAATTTTTCACCTTCCTGTATAGATACAATATGTTATTTATTTTCATTGTAATAATGCATTGTTTGCAGCCCTGGCACTGTGGCGTCCGATCCCATCAGATCTCGGAAGCTAAGCAGGGTCAGGCCTGGTTAGTACTTGGATGGGAGACCACCTGGGAACACCAGGTGCTGTAGGTTTGGGAGAAGGACCTGGCAACCCACTCCCAAAAATCAATACCCCATTAAAAACCCTATGAATACCAGAGAAGCATTGACAATAGTGTTTCTTCTGTTGTACACAGGGTCTCTATGAGTCATACAGACTCAATGACAACTAACAACAACAATGTATTAGGTTTATATAAACTGAAATCTAAACAACTCTAATTTTAATGAGGGCTGGGATGTAGCTCAGTTGGTAGAGCGCTGCTCTGCAGTCTCTGAGGTCCCAAGTTCGATTCCCAGCACCACAAAAATGGGAGAAAGACATGGCAACCCACTCCCAAGGCAATCCTGAAACAATCAGCCATTGAAAACCCTATAAGGGTCGCTATGGGTCAGATACGACTTGATGGCACCTAACAACAACAACAATTTTAATGAAGGATTGTGGTGAGGGAATGTTCTCTATAAGGTATCTTTTTTGTTTAGTAACAAAACACAAAATTGTTTCATTTTCAAGCACTAATAAAAATACTCTTTGTATAGGATTCTATTTGAACAAATTAATTCCTCTTGGATATTTTGTGCTCGCTGCTGCTGATGATTCTTTTTTTCCCCTTTGGCTCTTTTTGAGACAGAGTCTTACTCTATAGCTGAGGCTGGCCCAGGACTGGCTAGGTAGCCCAGATTGGCCTTGAACTCATGCCAATCTTCCTGCCTCAGCCTCCTGAGTGCTGAGATTACAAGTGTGTTAGTTACTTTTCTCATCACTGTTATAAAATACCTGACAGAAATAACATAATGAAGAAAGATAGGCTTATTTGGCTCACAGTTTACAGGAGCTCACTCCATATGGGTGGAGAGGCATGGTGGAGCAGCTGGCACCATGGCCCGTCATGGAGGACTTCTTCACATAATGGCATCAGGAAACAGAAAGACCAATCAGAACTGACAGTCTGTGCAAAACCTCCAAAAGCCCAGCCCCAGTGCAGTGACCTGCTTCCACCACCTAGGTACCATCTCAAAAAGTTCTACAGCCTCCCACTACAACATCATCACCTGGGGATCACATGCTCAAATGCATGACATCTGGGGGACATTTTAGATTCAAGCCAAATGGGTATGTGCTACAATGCCCAGCATTCTCTTGCGTTTTCCCAGATGATAATATAAAGAGACATAAACATGGTTGCATATGTCAGTGTGCATCTCTACAAAAAGAAATCTTATAATGGAGAGGAGATATTTAGATAAATAAAGCACAAAGAGGGGGATAAGTGACCTAAAAGAGATGTTCGAAAACAACTTTGACAGTTCTGAGGAAGTTGAACCTCAGCTGTCAAGCCTCATCCATGGAAACTTACTTAGAAAGTTTGCAAAGTGGCCCAAAATCTATTTCAAGCATTTCAGAGCTTCTGATGCAGGTGGTCCTCAGACCACACTTTGAGAAATACTAATCTAGTGGTCTTTTTCAAAAGACAGTTTTGCAGGGGATGGGGGAAAGGAGGAATACCTTTTATTACTCAGTTCCAGAACTCGATCTTGTAAGAAAATTTGCATTTTACATCTTGCATTTTAAATGAGTTCAAAGTTAACTAGATTCTTTTTCAATTGTACTTTTTTATTCCCTCTGGGTAATTTAGGATATTCATTTTATACTTGAAATTTTCCTAGGACTTTGTGGGTATCAATTACTTTTTGGAATAATTTAAATTACTTTTCTTGATCAACATTTTGTAGACTCTTCAATGTGAATGCTCAAAGTTTTTCCCAACACAAGGAATTTTTTCCTATTCTTTGATGGTTTTATCCTTCTATTCTCTTCCTGAAGCTATGACATTAGAATGCCAGAGATCTACCCTCTTAGTCTCTTATCTATCCTCTAATATTTTTCTTTTCTTTTGCATGTTTCATATGAATGAAGTGGACTAATATCCCAGCTCACTAATTCTGTCTTCAGCAGGATCTATCCTCCTATTTAGCCCTTCATAAAGTATAGTTTTATGCTTCAGGAATTATATTTTTAATTTCCCAAGTTCTTGAGTGCTAGTTTTTCACAGCAGACTTTCTTTTTCTTGATAAAGTACCCTGTTAAATCAACCTAAAGTTACTGTGTTACTCTTGGATCCTCTGAATTAACTCTGCTTCAGTGAAGATTAGTTCTGTATGTTGAGTTCAGAATCTCTTTCATGCAATCAGTTTTTCCAAGAACAGCTCTTTATCTTAATTCTGTTTCTTAGGCTGGGTATATTTCAGGGTTCTTCATGAAACATTCATCTTTTTCTTCATACAAGGTTGAGAGTGGGGTTTTGCCATGAGTCTACTTGCTCAGCTCTGCTGGATCTTGCTGTTGACCTGCTCCTTCTGTTTTCTACCTGCCACACATCCTAGGCTTTTTGAAGTGTGATGTCGTATCTTCAGATGTGTACAATATACAGGTGTAGGTTTATGGTTGTACATGGTTCTTGCCATTAATAAAGGGCTTTGTTTTTCATTTTGTTGTTTCTTACATATATTTAGTCTGAAATCTCACAAGGGAAAGAGGTCAGCATTAAGGACAGATTCTTTGATACTTGGCAAAAATGGTAAGTAGTAATGCCATTGTACCAATGCCATCATAACGGCATACAAAATCCCCTTCTTCCTAAAGCCTATATATATATGGACTAAGTATGTTGTTGTTGCTAGGTACTATCAAATCAGGTCTAACTCATAGGGACCCTCATAGAGTTTTCAAAGGCTGATTGTTTTGGGATGGCTTTGGGAGTGGATTGCCACGTCCTTCTCCCATTTTTGAGGTCCTGGGGATCAAACCCGGGTCCTCAGACAGTACAGAGGAGCACTCTACCAACTGACCTAAACCCCAGCCCATGGAGTCAGTATGGGCTCATGTAAGTATCTGCATAGAACTGGTATGTATGGCAAAGTACCACGTAGGGAAGACTTAGGTTCTTCCTTACTATTTACTGGTATTCTTATTTTTGAGTTTGGGTCTCACTAAGTTGCACAGGCTGCCTCTAGCCTTGAACTTGTGATCCTCCTGCCTCAGCCTCCTGTGTTACTGGAATTACAGGTGCGTAACAAGGTGCCCAGCGAGACAGAGGTATTTTTTTTTCTTTGTTTGCAGTACTGGGGGTCCTGAGCCCAGGGCCTCATGCATGCATCCTTTGCAAGCACTCTACCACTGAGCTACACCCGAAGCCCCTTTTTAAATTTTTTATCTTGAGACAAGTTCTCACTAAGTTACACAGGCTGCCTCTGGCCTCGAACCTGGTGATCCTCTTGCCTCCACCTCCCGATTCGCTGAGATTACAGGCATGCGCCACTGCACCAGGCTAAGACTGAAGTTCTTGATATACCTGTGACAGCTGACATTGTAACTTGAATTAATTTGTAGAAAAGAGAGAACTTTGACGTCAGAAAATTCTCACCTCAAAACCAGCGGAGCTCCCATGTGTAGGTAGTTTAGGTCTGATAGGTAGAGCAATTGTTAAAAATTATTTTTTTGAAGAGTTTGCTTTCTCCTTTGTTATATTACTGAGGCATGACTGTGGCCAGTATTTTAAACTGTAAATGCCAGTCAGTCCTTGAAGTCTAGAGAACAGTAGTGTGTGAATGACTTGTGACTGTGGCCAGTATTCTCCTTGAAGACTAGAGAACAGTCGTTTGTGAAACATTTGGAGTTTAAATTCCTAGTATGGGCAGGTGGCCCTAGAAAGGTGATTCTCAGGCTAGTTTCTTCTCATGAGATATTGAAGGATACGCGAGGAAAATAAAATCAGCGTGGAATTCAGCCTTGGATCCATGTGGCTTGTCCCGCAGTTCTAGAAGTCACCATCATGACTTTCACATCCTGGTCTCCACTAGTGTGTGGCCTCCTGTGGTTCTGCCTCATTCATTTCATAAGCTCAAATCACAGACTGGGGTCTCGCCTATGGGTTCCCTGCGGTGGGCTGGGGAGGGGGGTTGGCATGGAGGGTGATCTGGTTATAAACAACAGACGTTTAAAGAAAAATAGAAACCTTTGTTGACGAAGAGAAAAAATTCAGTGTGGTTATTAGAAATCCACGAGCTGCAAAGGAAATTTAACAACTTGTGTCCAAACACTGAGCCTCCAGGAATCACAGATTTGCTTGAAACCCCGAAAAGGACTGTGACCACCTCATAAAATAGGCGCTGATTTTCTAGTCAGGATGGGGAGCCTATGAAACAGTTTTCTATTTTCCCTCTCCTGTTTTCTTTGCCTACCCACCTTTTCCCAAGAAAACACTGAGTCTCTGCTATGCTCTTTGACTGCCAAATCTAGGAGGTCTGGGTTATACCAACTGCTAGGATCTGGAGAAAGAACTTTGCCTGGAAGTAAACTGCTGTCGTGATTGGATGACTTGACCTGAATCTTGTCTGTGTAGGCTGATGCATTGATGTTCTCATTGTCCTGCTGACCCTTATGAACTTTAGAAAACCAGGGCGGCCAGACAAGCGGGTTTGGATTAATCCAATTTTAGAAGTGTCTGAGGGTGCTCCACCCTTCCCAGTGGAAGATGTCCCAGGCCACAGCTGCAAAAAAAGGGAATTGAAAGTCCTCATGAGTGAAGGAAGTCCAGTTGAAAATGAACAAAATAAGGAAGAAGCATGGTGAGAACAATAGACTGTAATTTCTTTCAGATTTTAATTTCAGTGAAGGGAGATGGATTTTGTTTGGGGCCTCAATTTCTCTTTAGTGAAGTAATTGAGAAAAATTCATATTTTTCAGGTTTTAAGCATTCTTTTTTCTCTTACACTTTTGGCATAAACTCTATTGAGATAATCTAAATATCATGATCATACACAGGAGATATATACACGTATCAAAACATCACATTTTCCTCCATAATGTTGTACAGTTATTGTGTGTCAATTAAAAGTAAAACAAAACTAAGAAAAAGAAAATAGAATAGAAGGTATATTTCTTGCTTGAAATAACCTGTGGCCTTTAAGTTAACAAGGTCTTGTTGCAACTTATTTCAGAGGCTTTTAGGGACATTGGCTAATGAAACAGATTCTAGGAAGATTCTGAGGGATAAATGGTGAAGTGATGAATATTGGGGTAACTTCTCCCAGCCTGAAGTAAGCTCGACTATTTTAAAATATTGTTGAGCTCTGATGGAATCACCAGCTTATCCTGATTCTCCTGGGGCTTGCACCAGGGTACTGTGCCAGGGACCCTCCTCTCCCAGATAATGTAGCCCAGGCTGATCCTCCTGCTTCGGCCTCCCAAGTGCTAGGATTACAGGCATCCACTACCACGCCCAGCTGAACGTAAGTCTTAGTGTTTTTATTTCCACAGAACAGGCAATCCAAAGTGTGATGACTGAGTCAATTTATTGACTCTACCTACACTTGGCGGGCTGGGATTTAGCTCAGTGGATAGAGCGCTGCGCTGCAGTCTCTGAGGTCCCGAGTTCAATTCCCAGCACCACAAAAATGGGAGAAGGACCAGGCAATCCACTCCCAAGGGAACCCCGAAACAGCCAGCCATTGAAAACCCTATGAGGGTCGCTATGAGTCGGATATCAACTCGACGGCACCTAACAACAACAACAACAACACTTGGCAGCCTGCAGCCGTAGCCCTGTGGCATCCGATCCTGTCAGATCTTGGAAGCTAAGCAGGGTCAGGCCTGGGTAGTACTTGGATGGGAGATTGCCTGGGAATACTAGGTGCTGTAGGCTTGGGAGAAGGACCTGGCAATCTACTCCAAAAAAATCAATCTGCCATTGAAAACCCTATGAACAGCAGAGAAGCACTGACAATTGTGTTTCGCCTGTTGTACGCAGGGTCGCTATTAGTCGGACAAGGACTTGACGGCACCTAACAACAACAACACTTGGTGTTGTTGTTGTTAGGTGCCATCAAAATTGAATCCAACTCACAGCGACCCTATGTACAATAGAACAAAATATTACCCAACACTGTGCCATGTACCCGATCTTTTTATGTTTGAGGCCATTGTTGCAACCACTATGTTTATTCTCATTTTGAGTCATGCCACATCAGCAAATGGAGGTCTCAGGAGCTTTACTCTACTCCCATCATTAAGGTTGACTCTACCTTGAGGGGGCAACTCTTCCCTGGTCATTTCTTGAATGCTTTCCAGCCTGGGGGGCTCATTTTCCAGCACTATATTTGATAGTGCTTCTCTGCTATTCATAGGGTTTTCAATGGTAATTGTTTTGGGAGTGGGCTGCTAGGTCCTTCTCCCTAATCTGTCTTAGTTTGGAAGCTCAGCCGAAACCTGTCCACCATGGGTGGCTTTGCTGGTATCTGAAATACTGGTGGCATAGCTTTCAGCATGACAGCAATATCCAAGCCCCCACAGCATGACAGGCTGACATAGGAAGAGATTTATCATCCTCCATGCAATTGGGTCTCAATAATTAACCACTGCAATCCCAGCCTATTGGGGGCCGAGGGGAGAGGCTAGGCAGACATTGTCCGTGGAAACCTCATGAGCCACTAAGTGTATATGTCAATCTGACTTTTGCTTAGACATTCGGATGGGTTCTTTTCGTCTTGGGTTCGAGCTCCTAGAGGCTGGGAATTTTGTCTTTATAAGGTAAATGTATTCTAATTGTCGTACAGGTGAGAGTGTTGTAAAAATGCTCAGAAATGAGTCACACTGAAGCTATCAGTTTCTCCTACTTAGAAGAATAGCCATACAGAATTAAAAAGTCAGAAGGAAATAACAGGCCAATCCCCTACAAATTAGATAGAGCACATCCTTTCAGATCTAACGACCGGTGTGATTCAGTTCTGAACTGATCCTGCACTAGGGAACCTGTTAGTAATTCAAACAGCCCTGCATGAAAATGTGCACTGTTTCCTTCAAGATCTGTGCCCCATGTTTCTGCAAAGGAATAGGCTATCTCTTTTCTAAATTGGGTTCTTCTCATTCCCAATTTTTCATTTCCTTTTTCCTTTGTACTTCGACCTTGGACCCTTGGATAGCTTCACAGTACCACCACTGAGATTTAGAAGTAGATTACTTTCAGATTGCCATTTTCTGACAACAAAAGCAGCTTTGCTGATTTCTTGGTTACTAAGCATTTCCAAGCTTCCTGTGACAAAATATCCCATATTCTTTGCCTATGCAATGTTCTTTGCTTATCACTGATCTTCCTTCCTAAATATTTTGTAAAAAATATTTATTGCTCCTCTTCTGTGGGAAGAAAATGGTCTGGTTTCCTTCAGTTACTTTCTAGTGGAAATGAATACGGATAGACCTCCCAAAATAAACAGGCCCCAGGCACCCATGAACACAAAAAAGCACTCAACCATACAGAGGTATTTGAATCTGTACTCAGCAGCAATGCTTTTGTCGGTGTATAAACAAAACAAAACAAAGAAGCCAAGTCCGTGGTCTTTATGAGTTACTCAGCAGCCTTTTGTCGATCAGAACTGGAGAACAAGGCGCAGCCAAGAGAAGCAGTACAGGGGGAAACGAGGGATTCTAACACGCAGTTTTACTTTATTGTTTTCTGTAGAGGGTTTTGGGCTTCCGGAAGTCAGCAGAGCCCTAAAATGGACTGGTTTTATAGCAGGGTTTTGTTTTGTTTCATTTTGTTTTCCTTTAGTTCTTTTTCTGTCCAAATCGCGTCTTCCCCTGCCCCGGGTTCTATCTTTCTCTGACTTCACGATCTGCCATATTCTACATTCGGATATTTTTTAAATCCGTGCGCTCTCACTCCGGTTTCTGGCCTCAGAAGCAGAGGGGAGAGAGGTTGGCTTCTGCTCAGGCAACTCTCTCTTGCGTGAGAAGGACGGCTTTCAAAATACTCCTTAGACTTTGTCTCTTTCCAAGATGACTGTCCCAGCCCCATTGTCCAAACTCAGATTGAGTCAGCAGCCCTCTTGAAACGCAGACAAATGGCCACTCAAAACTTTTCTAAATTCTTTGTGAAAAGGCAAACTCTTGCCTACTCCCAATTATCTCTATCTTATCTTTATCTAAGTTCTGTTTTTCCGGGCTAAATTGTAAGATCTACAAAGGATGCAGCATTCTTTACAAAGGAGGAGCCAAATGTCCCTGCTAAAGAATTTCAAACACGCAAGTAGCCAGGAGTGGTTGTGCATGCCTGTAATCCCAACACTTGGGAGGCTGAGGCAAGAGGATTGTGAGTTTGAGGCCAGCCTGGGCTACATACTCTGCCTCAAAACAAACCAAAAATGATAAATATATGTTTACTTATGGGATGCAATATTGTGTTTTGATAAATGAACACATTATGGAATGACTAAATCAAGCTAATTAACATATCCATCACCTCACCCACTTACCTTTCTTTTTTTCTGGTGTATGATGAGAACATTTAAAATGTACTCTAGGAGTTGTAGCTGTGCTTCAGTGGTGGAGCTCTTCGTAGTATACAAAAATCCTGGGGGCAATCCATAGTACTGTAAAATAAAGTAAAATAAAATCTACTCTTTCAGCAGTTTTGAAATATGCAATACGTTCTTATTAACCATGATTACCATATTCTTTAGTGGATTACTAAAACTTATTCCTCCTGTCCAACTGAAACTTTATGTACACTTTGACCAACATCTCCCCTTTTCTCATCCCCCCCTGCCCAGGTCCTGTTAATCTCTATTCTGCTCTCTGTTGCTATGAGATCAGCAGTTAAAAATTCCACATAAAATGAGATCATACAGTATATTTGTCTTTCTGTGCCTTGCTTAATTCAGTTAGGATGATACCCTCTAGTCCTGTTCATGTTTTTACAAATGACAATGTCATCTTCTTTTTAAAGGCTGTATAGTATTCCATTTTGTATGCATGCACATTTTATCTGTTTATCTGTTGATACAGATAACAGATTGTGATTAATGTTGCAATGAATACAGAAGTGCAGATATCTCTTTAACATACTGATTTCAGTTCCTTTGGATATATACCCAAAACTGGGATTGCTGGAAAATACAGGAATTTCATTTTAAGTTTTATGAGGAAGGTCCATTCTGCTTCCCAAGATAGCTATACTAATTTACATTCTCATCAATAGTGTAAGGGGATTCCCTTTTCCCTACTTCCTAATCAACACTTACTTTTATCTCTTTGGTGACAGCCCTTCTAGCAGATGTGAGGTGATATCTCATTGTTGTTTTAATTTAAATCTCACTAATGATTAGTGATCCTGGGCATATTTTTCACATATCTATTGGCCATTTGTATGTTTTTATTTTGAAAAATGTATATTGTGATCTCTTACTCATTTTTAAATCATTATTTTCTTGCTTTTGTATTGAGTTCCTTATATACTTTGGATACTAGTTACTTTTTTATTCTTAATGGTATCTTTGGATAAATAGATGTTCTTAAATTTAACATGATCCAATGACCAATTTTTTATTTATAAATTGTACTTTTAGCCCACATCGAGGTCATGAAACTATGTTTTCTTCTAGAACTGTAATCATTTTATGTGTTATAATTCCTGAGTGCTTGAGTTTCACTCTACATATTCCTTATGTTCCAAAGATGCTTGCTGGAACTCCAGCAATAATGTTCATGAGCCAGGAAATAGGAGGAAAGGGAGTTAAGAATAAAAATGTGTACCAAACCACCTGTCCTCATTTCAGGCATCCCTCTGAGAAATTCCACCCACCATCTACAGACAGTCACATGATGACAGCTAGCAATAAGGAAGTTCTTTATTTTAGTTGAAGCTTCTTCCCTCCCCAATAAAATTTGCTCATATTATTAAGGATATGGAGACTCCTAACTGTTAACTCATATCCAGTCTCAACTTTTTCATTTTCACATGGCTGCTTAGCTAATAGTTGCATTCTTGGCATCCTTCGTTGCTATACATATGGCTTCATGGCTAAGTTCTGGTCGTTGTAGGGAAAAATTGGGAGGAAATTGGCAAAAACTCCCAAACTGGGAAAACAGCTTTTGAATATCTGGTTTGTAAATTAGAAATCTAGGGAAAATGAAAGTAACTTTGTTGCACGTTTGTACAAAGCCCTTCCTGATTGGATAATTGGACTGAAAGCTGATTGGCTCAGGCCATTCTGTGGGCGAGCTATATAAAGAGCTGCGCTGCCACAGCTGGATCCTTTTTGCCTTTTTCGCCTTCTTGCTTATTCTTGCCGGGACCACTGATGAGGAAACACCTTTCTCGGCTCTTCTCCCCCAGGCCTTCCGTGAGGAAAGAACGCTCTCCCATCGCAATCATCAACAAGGAAAGAACCTGCTCTCAGTCTGATCACCAACGAAGCAACAGCTGTCTCCTCGTGACCACCAAGACGACCAACACAGGTGTTTGCCCCTGGAAGGCAAAAGCGCCTAAGGCTTTTCCTTTCTCCAGTCTCCTCTGGGGTCCTGAGGGCCACAGGAGTCCAAGCCCCTCACCTGAGGGTCCCGAGTGAATTGTGTTTAGTATCTGTGTGCATGGCGGAGCCACCCATCCAAACCTCCAGGCCGGACCAGGAGGTGCACACCCCACAGTCATTAGAATGTTGGTATAAGCAGTCCGTACAACATTGGTTTCATTTAGTTCCTTTCCCTTCCCTGTGAGCTATAATGTGGATATGGCTGAAACCCACTTAAAACTGTGAATTTAAGAAATATTCCTTAGAAATGGAAATTAATACAGATTAAAGGAAAATTGGTTTTCCATGTGGAAAAAAACAAAAAACAAAAACAATCATTAGATCCCTACCTCACATTGCCTGTAAATGCTAGATGGATAAAAAATATAAATGTCATAGAAAATTTCAAAAACCTTTTAAGAAAAAAATCTTTTTGGTTTCTGGATAAAAAGAGGTTTCTAAAAAATACACAGAAACAGAAAATCATTGCAAAAAGATCAAAAACTTTGACAATATTAAACTTTAAAAGTACTTGTCGAAGGAAAATGAAAACAAGTTTAAAAGACAAGATAGGCCTATGGCTAACCTCAAATATACAAACCATTCCTACCCATTGATAAGAAAAGTTAAACAATGCAATAGAAACATGAATAAACACTTGCATAATCAATTTTGTGGTTGTTGTTGTTAGATGCCATCAAGTCAGCTCCCACTCATAGCGAGTCTGTCCAACTCATCACAACCCTCATAAGGTTTTCAATGGCTGATTGTTTTGGGATTGCTTCGGGAGTGGATTGCCACATCCTTCTCCCTTTTTTGTGATACTGGGGATTGAAACAAGGCCTCCTAGAGCCAAGAGCAACATGCTACCAACTGAGCTACACTCCAGCCCCATAATCAATTTAGAGAAGTAAAAATTCTAAATGGCCCAAAA
>VMDO01022739.1:0-32922 GCA_007922755.1 Pedetes capensis | reverse complement strand
TTTTAAGAACTTTTTGCTTCCTTCTTGAATGATATCTTTTATGTCGTGCCACAACTCTTCTGGTCTCCTGTCATTTGTGTCTAATGCATTAAACCTATTTTTGAGGTGGTCTCTGAACTCAGGTGGGATATACTCAAGGTCATACCGTGGCTCTCGTATACTTGTTCTAATTTTCTTCAGCTTCAGTTTGAACTTGCCTCAGAGAAGTTGATGGTCTGATCCACAGTCAGCACCTGGTCTTGTTTTGACATTTTGTACAGAGCTTTTCCATCGTCTCTTTGCACATATGTAGTCAATTTGATTCCTGTATGTTCCATCTGGTGAAGTCCATGTGTATAGTCTCCGTTTATTATGTTGAAAAAATGTATTTGCAATGAAAAGGTCATTGGTCTGACAAAATTCTATCATGCAATCTCCAGCTTCATTTCTGTCACCAAGACCATATTTTCCAACTACTGAGCCTTCTTCTTTGTTTCCAACCTTTGCATTCCAGTCACCCGTGATTATCAGTATGTCTTGATTGCATGTTTGATCTATTTCAGATTGCAGAAGCTGATAAAAGTCTACCCTTTCTTCATTTGTGGCCTTAGTGGTGGATGCATAAATTTGAATAATAGTCATATTAAGTGGCCTTCCTTGTAGGTGTATGGATATTATTCTATCACTGACAACATTGTATTTCAGGACAGATCTTGAAATGTCTTTTTTGATGATGAATGCAACCCCATTTCTCTTCAGTTTATCATTCCCAGCATAGTAGACCATATGATTGTCTGACTCAAAATGGCCTATGCCAGTCCATTTTAGCTCACTGATGCCTAGAATGTCAATGTTTATGCGCTCCATTTCTCTTTTAACAATTTCTAATATTCCTAGATTCATACTACGTACATTCCATGTTCCAATTATTAATGGGTGTTTACAGTTGTTTCTCCTCATTTTGAGTCGTGTCATATCAGCAAGTTGAGCACCCTGGGGTTTCACTCCATTTCCATCATCATGGTAGACTCTACTTGGAGGAGGCAACTCTTCCCCAGTAGTCTTTTGAGTGCCTTCCAACCTGGGGGCCTCATTTTCTGGCACTATATCTGACAGTGTTTCTTTGCTCTCCATAGGGTTTTCAATGGCTAGTTGTTTCGGGAGTGGCTTGCCAGGTCCTACTCCCTACAAAATCAGTAGAGGCTGATTATTGGACTCAGGTTGATTCCCTATGTACTTGGACATGAAATAACCTGTTTTCCCCTTGCTTCATATACACTGGCCATTAACTGGTTAATATTAGGATGGCCAAGGTTGGGAGTGTAGCTAAGTGGTAGAGCCTGTGCAAGGCTCTGGATTAGATGCCCAGAGTCCCTCCCCACCAAAACCCAATTAAGATGGCCAGTTTGCCTGGAGGAGGTCAAGTTTGCACCTGTTGCCCCTTATAACTATTTATAGTGCCCCATTTAAGTCTTAAAAGTGTCTCAGTGGGAATGTAAATTCTTTGGCCTCTCTCTTAGTGGAGAACTCTGTTGGCCTGAGATATCTATTTATTTTATTTTATTTTTTTTGCAGTACTGGGGGTTGGACCCAGAGCCTCGCGCCTGCATGCTCTGCAAGTGCTGGACCACTGAGCTGCACCTCAGCCCATTTTTTTAACTTTTTGAGATAGGGTCTCGCTAAATTACGCAGACTGCCTCTGGTCTCGAACTTGCGATCCTCCCACCTCTGCCTCCCGAGCTGCTGGGATTACAGGCGTGCGCCACCACGCCCGGCCGGCCTGAGATATCTAAGGTAGAACTGTACTAAGAGGTAGTTTCTTCTAAACTATGGAGGATCTTGACCCTAAATATTCTGCAAGTATAAATAGTCAAGGAGAATTTTCACTTTTTGTGGCTGTCTGTTGCTTTCTCCATTGGAAGAGGAGAATTTACTCCCTTTATTAATTTGTGGAAAAATAAAATCTGTTGATGTTATTTGTTATCATTTTAATCTTTAGCTGGGGCTCAAAGAAATTAAGTAAATTGTTTCAGAGCTCACAGCAAATAAGGGTTCTGCCAAACATTAATCTCATTTTGTCTGACTCCAAGTTTATGTTCCTTCCACTTTGCAACATTGCTTATGATTCAGCAAACTGTTATTATCCTCAAATTCCTTTATTTGGGGACTCATTTTGTCTTGTCTAAATTACTAAATAATGATGCAGTTCTTTCCTTACCAAGGAAGATCCTCCTTGACATCTGTTATAAAAGATCATTCTGGGCTGTGAAGTCCATTCTATAGATTAGTACATTGCTTCTGGTATGAAATGAGGATTGAATTAGTGTGGATAAGTATCTCTGTTGTAATTAATCCTAGTAATGATCTTTTGGCTTAGGAACCATTAATATGTAATTAGATAGGTATAATTGGAAAACACTTAAATTATTTCTAATAGGAACAATAGGGGAGTTATGAAACAGGGACAAGAATTAGACAGCAGAACTAATAAAGCTTTGCCTGTGATTTTTTTCAGCACTGAGGATTGCAGTATTGATTATAAGAGCAAAATTTGGAAGCCCCCTATAGTCTAGGGTATGTCCATATAATAGAATAGTATGCAGCTGTGTAGTAAGTAGTTACAGATACTTATTGACATGGAACGATAGATCCAAAACATTGCTAAGGGGGTCAAAAGCACATTATAAAGACATATGCATTATGATATTTAAAAAAATATAATTCACACTTAGGAAAATATCTCAAAAGGTATCTAAGTATTTCTACTGTTAAAATTATGGGTGAACTTCTTTTTACCTTTTTTTGATTAATGTGTATCTTCTGAGTGTTCTATAGCTAACATAAATCATATATACAATATGTAAGTTAAAAATTAAGTATATAAGAGAAAATAAAATACTAATTTGTCTCTCCTCCTTATCAAAGGACTGTGTTATTTAGCATCAAAAAAGAAGGAAATCTTGACACATGCTAAAACATAGACTAACATTGAGTGTATTATGTTAAGTGAAATGGGCCAGTCACAGAAGAGCAAATACTGCATGATTCTACTTATATGAAGGATTTAAAATAGCCAAACACATGGAGGAGAATGATGGTTGCCAGGAGCTGGAAAGGAAAATGGGGAGTTAATGTTCAGTGGGTATATAATTGCAGTTAGGCAAAATGAGTAAGTTCTAGACACCTGCTGTACAATGTGCTCTGTTATACACTTAAAATGTTGTTAAGAGGGTAGATCTCATATTTGGAGTTCCTACCACAATAGAATCATCTTTTCAAAGGTTATATGTACCCTGCAGGATCATTTCCTTGAGTTGAGTTCTCCTCCATAATCTCCAGGTAAACTGCACCAGCCTCCCTTCTGAGGACATTGAGACTCACCATTCAGTGCTACAGGTTTTCCCTTACAGGATTTTCTTTAATCCTTCTATCAACTCTGTAAAAAAGAAATTAATATTCCTATTTTGCTGATGAAGCACTAATTTTGAAGGCCCTAAATTTATGAGGGAACCTCTATTCTTCAGGAGGTTCTTTTTGTTCTTTTTCTTTCTTTT
Organism: Pedetes capensis; assembly: GCA_007922755.1. Lineage (NCBI taxonomy): Eukaryota > Metazoa > Chordata > Mammalia > Rodentia > Pedetidae > Pedetes > Pedetes capensis. The sequence goes on along the minus strand of VMDO01022739.1, from coordinate 29,389 downwards.
TTAAATAAAATTTCTTTTTTTCCCTTTATTTATAAATGTTGGTGGGGTACAGGGTAATAAGACTTTTGCTATTTCCATTATGCAATTATTACACTTTGATCTACTTATGTATTTTACAGAACCATTGAGTAATATGTAACAAAAATCGTATGCGTTCCTGGGTTATGTTCTCATTGATGTTTTTCTTTTCTTTCTACTATTTTTTCCTATATAGTCACATAGTTGCACCATATATTTTGAGATTTAATGAGATTCTTTTAGAAGAACAGTCTCCCCAGTGTCAAATCCAGAACTCTTTAGAAGAATAGCAACTAGTTGTAATGGGAATAAACTTCTGACCTGAAATTGGGAGGAAAGCAAGCTACTCAATGTCCCTCACCTCTGAGACTGGGACGGTAGTCTCACCATGCCTGAGACCATTATACAGTTAGCTCTTGGAGAAACCATTTGTGGACACATAATCTACTGCATCTTAAAATGAAAGTTTACTTTGGGCTATCACATTTATTAGTTTCTATCTACCAGATACTTTGGCTATGACAGACCCCACCCTGAGAACTTTGCCAACATCTGCTCATTTAACCCTTATAACCAACTTACTTTTCTCCCCACTTTTATTAATGTGGAAACTGAAGCTTACAGAGGTGAAGACTCTTAGTCAAAGTCACAAGCTTATAAGTGACAGAGGTCCAAAAACTCATACTCTTATATTTGCCTCTGGAACCAAAATGAAAAAGAAATGGAAGGGTAGGTCAGAGGAGCAGACCTGGTGAAGACCTTGACCACCTAGAACATTACACGTGGGGACCAAAAAAACCCCCAGGATTTATTTATTTAAAAATTATATGCTTATTTTTGCATATTCAAACTCCAGCCACCTTCATAGTATTCTCTGTTTGATGCGATAGACCTATTGAGACATTTTTTACCCTGCTGAAAACAGGTTTTGAACTTGTTGATTTTGATGCCTTTTAGTGCTTCTGCCATTTTTTGTTTTAACTCCTCCATGCTGGCAAAATGTTTCCAGGTTGAGGATTCTTTTCATATGAGGGAACAGAATAGTTGCATTGGGAGAGATCGAGTGAATAGGGAGGGTAAGCCACAAGGGTCATGCCATTCATTCTTGGTCAAATGAGGCTGAATGCTCAGTGCAGTGTGAGCAGGTGCATTGTCCTGTTGGAAGAACCTGTTTGCCTTAACTCAAATTATGAAGCAACCTTCTCAAAACTTCCAGATAGTAAAACCTTTGGTTGATCACTTGCCAGGAGGAACAAATTCAGGGTGGGCAATCCTTCTCATGACAAAAAAAAAAAAAAAAAACCCAGATGATTATTTCTTCCAATTGGGGGAAGCACTTCTTCCCAGTGCTTTATATCAACCATCCATCCATGGCTAGATTCTCTGGACTCTTTGTTGTTGTTGTTGTTAGGTGCCGTGGAGTAGGTATCCGACTCATAGTTACCCTCATAGGGTTTTCAATGGCTGACTGTTTCAGGATTGCCTTGAGAGTGGATTGCCAGGCCTGTCTCCCATTTTTGTGGTGCTGGGAATAGAACTTGGGACCTCAGAGTCTGCAGTGCAGTGCTCTACCAACTGAGCTAAATCCCAGCCCACTGGACTCTTTAGTGGGAAGGTAATACAGTATGGCAGGATAGAAAAATATGGGTTTAGAGTCCATATTGACTGGTTGGAATTCCATCAATGCCACCTACAAACTGCATGGGCTTAGGTGAGCTATATAACCTTTCTAAGCCCTGCTTTATCCTAGGCTTAGACAGTAGATTTGAAAGTATCTCACACAGGCTTCGGAAGATAAATTAGTCAAGCAATGCTAGGCCATGCTACAGTAACAAACCACTGGTTATATCTCATAAGAAAAACCTGTTTTCACTCACATAATGTCCCACGTTGATCAGGCAACCCTCTCTTATCTTACAGCTCTGTCATCTGGAACATGTAGCTTCCAAGTAACCATAGCAGGGGAAAGAAAACTGAGGGAAGCATTCTAGCTCCAAGGGACCTCAGCCCAGAGTGGGACATGTCACTTCTTTTTGCAGTCCATCAATCATAACCAGACACACCTCCCCCAAAGCAATCATGAGGGAGGCTGGCAGACAGAGGGGGCCTGTGGACATTCATCTCTGAGGATTGGTCTATGGAAGAAGTGTTTCCAGCTCTTCTACTTCCAAAGGTATATTTTTGGAACTGAAATTCCCAAATGAGTCTAGAGCTATTATTCAAAGAGCTCTTTGTTTCTAAATAAATAGATTCAGTCCTTTGCTTTTGTCTCACATGCACATGAGAAGAAATTATAAGTGAATTTTCTAATTATTTGACACACATTGTCAATGGAAAAAATCAGAATTAAATCAATAATAACACCACATTTGGGAAGTTAATTAAATGGAATGAATGTCTCCTGAGGGAAAGAAACAGAAGTATCTTAATTTGATGCACAAATATAGATTTTTATTTTTGTATTATATCTCAAGTAATTACACTAAAATGACCTGTGTGATCATTTGCTTGTGTTCTTATCTCACTTCGTTCCACAAGGATTTGAAGCAATACCTTAGAAAGTACATAACACTGCAACAATCTGATCTTCCTGCTTCCTGTCCCCCACTTGACAATCCATTCTCCACCCTGTAGCCCAAGAGATCTTTTAAAATACAGATCTGACCAAGCCACTTCTACTTACCAATAAAACAAATACTTTATAAGATTTTATTAGGTGCCCACAAAATCCTTAGTCTGGCTGTTCAACCTTCTACAATCTACCATTCCATTCTGTGATAGCTGTTTTGTGTTAATTTAGATAAGATGTGACTATTCTTCCCAGACTTTCCTTCTCTGTGTAATACTGGGTTAGAGTTGGCTTCAGGAGACATTAAGGTGGGACTCATAAAAGTAGACTATTTTCTAATAAAAAGCTATAGGATGGGAGGACATGAACCCACCAGATGTCCATGACTAAGATATACAAAGTATGAACCATGTGCCAGGCACTGGTGCCAAACCCTTATGTGTGTTAACTCATTTATTCCTGACAATGATCCATTGAGTTAGATCCTCTTGTTATTCCCATTTCACAGTGTAGAAACTGAAATTAAGCTCCTTGCCGAAGATAACCCAGAAAGTGAGGGAGTCAGGGTTTGGACCCAGACTATATGACTATGTAATTGATGCTTGTCATCATTATTATAATAATGTGCTACAGAACCTTCCATGGAAACTCTAGGAATTTTAATTCTCTCTGAAAGAGAAATAGGAAGGAATAACTTCTTTCCATGTGGATGAGTAACTGGAATTTTCAGTCCTGTCTTTACTAGCCTCAGGATAAAGCAGAACCACAAAGACCACAAGGCTGATAGCAACTCAAAAAATTAATTATACTCCACTGGTGCTTATGTACATGAGTGATGAACATTTGCCTGTCACCTTCCAGTTGATTAGAACTTTCCTTGAGATCAAAGGGTCCCATCAAATGTGCCAATGGCGCAATCAGAATGGGAGAGGTATTGGTGCAGTAACTGATGACATTCAAATTCCTCAAAACAGAAGAAATTCATTTCTTGTCCATCCTATGCGACTATTACGAGTTGGCAATGGCTTTGCTCCATATGACCTCACTCTATGACCCAGGATGGCCTGGAATGTTGGTCTTTGTAGTAGAGGTAATGAGCAAGCCAAACAATCTGAAGTAAAATGAACAGGGGCATCACACTAACTTCAAAATACAATACAAAGCTATAGTAACCAAAGCAGCATGGTACTGGCATAAAAAGACACATAGACAAACAGAACAGACTAAAGAGTCCAGAAATAAATTCGTGCATCTACAGCCAGCTGATCTTTGACAAATGCACTAAGAACAAATACTGGGGAGAGGAGAATCTATTCAATGAATAATGCTGGAAATATTGGATATTCACCTATAGAAGGACAAAACTAGATACCTATGTTTCATCATGCATAAAAATTAGCTCAAAATGGATTAAAGACTTAGATGTAAGACCCAAAACTATGAAACCACTAGAAGAAGACATAGTGGAAACACTTCAAGACAGATGAGGCAAGGATTTTTTGGATAAGACTTCGAGTATAAGCAACAAAATTCAAAAATAGACAAATGGAATTATATCAAATTGAAAAGTTTCTGTACAGCAAAAGAAACAATGAATAGAGTGCAGATACAGCCTATGGTATGGGAAAAATATTTAGAAACTATGGTCTGACAAGAGGGTAATATCCATAATATATAAGGAGCTCATCTCAGCAGCAAAAATACAAATAATTTGATTAAAAACTGGGCAATAGCTCTAAACAGAAATTTCCCAAAGGAAGGTATACAATAACCAACAGGTACATGAAAAAATGATCAACACCACTAAGCACAAGGGAAATGCAAATCAAAACCACAATGAGATTTCATCTTACTCTAGTTAAAATTGCTATTATCATAAAGATAAGGTAAAAGATAACAGGTGCTGGTGAATATACAGAGAAAACATATTCTTTTATAGTGTTGGTGGGGATGGAAGTTGGAATAGCCATTATCAAAGCAGTATGAGAGTTTCTCAAAAAATTAAAAATAAGCTGGGCGTGGTGGCACACACCTGTAATCCCAGCGGCTTGGGAGGCGGAGCCAGAAGAATCGCAAGTTCGAGACCAGAGGAAGTCTGCATAACTTAGTGAGACCCTGTCTCAGAAAGTAAGGAAAAAATAAAAGGGCTGGGGGGTGCAGCTCAGTGGTCCAGCACTTGCAAAGCATGCAGGCGTGAGGCCCCGGGATCAACCCCCAGTACCACAAAAAAAAAAAAAAAAAAAAAAAAAAAAAAAAAAAAAAAAAAAAAAAAAAAAAAAAATTAAAAATATAACTATCATATGATCCAGTAATCTCACTGCTGGGTATATATCTAAAGGAAATAGAATCATTGTACCAAAGAGATATCTGTACTCTCATGTTTGTTGAAGCCCTATTCACAAAAGTCAAGATATGGAATCAATTTAAGTGTCCATCGATGGATAAATGAATAAAGAAAACATGGTATAAGTACACATGGGAATACTATTCAGCCATAAAAAGGAATGACTGTCAGTTGTGACAACATGGGATAATATGGAAAACATTAAACTAAATGAAATAAGCCAGACACAGAAAGATAAATACTACATAATGTCAATTATATCTGGAATCTAAAAAAGCTGATCTCAGTGAGGCATAGAGCAGTGGTTACCAGGTACAGGGGAGGCAAGAATAAAGGGGGGATGAAGAGAGGTTGATCAATGGATACAAAATTACAACTAGACAGGGGGAATTCTATTGTACAGTAGGATGCCCATATAATACACCAATGCATTGTATATTTCAAAACAGCAAGAAGAAAGAGTTTTGAATTTTCTTACTACAAAAAAATGACAAATATTTGAAGTGATTGATATGCTAATTACCCTTATTTGGTTATTATAAAATATATGTATCAAAATATCACACTGTACTCCACAAATATGTGCAATCATTAGGTATCAACTAAGCATACATTAAAAAAAAAATTTTAGCCAGGCATGGAGGTACATACCTGCAATCTCAGCCCTTGGGAAGCTGAGACAAGAGGACCACAAGTTCAAGGCCAGGCTGGGCTACATAGTGAGACAGTTAAAAAAAAAAAAAACTACCAGGAAGTGGCATGTCACTTCCTCACACCTCATTGGCCAGAACAAGACACATGACCATATATCATATATGAGTCCACAGTGTGGGGAAGGATAACCCTCTCACTGGGAAAGCCACTAATACGGATGGGTAGTCAATCAGTTACCATGGAAATACTGATCCCTTAGCCACAGTATGGATGGACAGAGGCTGGGATGGCAAGAACTCTCTAGTGGCCATCTTTGGCTACTAGTGACCTTTTACATTCACTCCTTATACTATTCAAATATTATCTATTTTTGAATGAAGTAAAAATGATTAGAGATCTTGACCTGATTGTCTTCATTCTCACAAAAATTAGGGCAAATAGGACTATCTATTTGAGCCCAAATCTAGTTAATGACATGGAGGTAGGACTGGAATGTGAGATTTTAGTTCCTTACACAAGGTTCTGTCGCTCTCAGGAGAGGTACCCTGAGTAGATCTGTGGAGTCTGTGACCTGAATAGCTGGACGTTTGGCTCTTTAGCCCTGTTCCCATCTCCCTCCACTTCTTAAGGCTTGGAAAGAACTGGCTCATTAACAAGCTTAGTAGTGGCCATGCAGGCTCAGTGATAAGCAAAGAGAGTGTTGAGTACATATATGCTCCAGACTGTATTTTTTCTTCTTATTAAGGCTCTGGAGACAAGAACATGACAACATTTTGGCAGCTGGGGCTGTAGCCATGTGTGAGGAGAAGTGATTTGCATGAGCAATGCAAAACCACCTGGTTTATTGCAACTGACTCTGAACAACTTAAATGAATCGAATTCCCAGTTGGATACCAGAAGAAGCAAACTTACACACACGTGCACACACACACACACACACACACACACACACACACACACACACAAAGGCCCTGCAAAAAAAAAAATCTATTTTTAAAGACCCTAGAAAGCAAGCAACCTTCCAGTTCCACACCAATCTACTACTAAGGAATCATTTTCCCTCTTGCTCTCACCCTCTACCCTTCCCCTGCCTGCCTGTCTCACTCTTGGTTTTCTTGGTGAGTGTGTCTGAATCCTTTTACTCTGTCAAGTTTAGGACTGGGATTCCTCTCCTCATCCCCAGCCTTCCACAGACACCCTACAGAAGTCAGTCCCTGGTGTAAAGGACCTGGAGGTGTGGGACTGTCTGTCTTTTAATTACCAACAATTAGAACTCCAGCCACCCGCCCCCCGCCCCACAACTGGACTCCTGAGTTCCAACTTGGACATCTTGCTAAACTCCCTGCTGATTCTTTTGTAGACTGAAGTTTCAAAACCACAGCTTTGACTGTCAAATGCTGCTTATGGCATTCCAAAAGGCACATTGCATTGGGAAACACTGTTGCAAAAGACCCCTTTAAAGTGTTGAAAAGTAAAGATGTCATATTGAAGACAAAGGTGTGCCTGACTTGTGCCATAGTATTTTCAATTGCATCATGTCCTTGTGAAAGCTGGATGTTGAATAAGGGAGACAGAAGAACTGATACAACTGAAATGACAAGAATTTTGAATTGTGGTGCTAGAGATTAATATTGAATATACCATGGACTGCCAGAAGAACCATCAGATCTATCCTAGATGAAGTACAACCAGACTGCTCCTTGGAAATAAGGATGGCTAGATTGTGTCTTACATATTTTGGACACATTGTCAGGAGGGATCAATCCCTGGAGAAGGACATCATGTTTGAGAAAGTGGTGAGTCAATGAAAAAAGGAAGACTCTCATTTAGATGGATTGACACAGTGGCTGCAACAATGGATTTAAACATTAAAAAAAATCATGTGCCTGGCACAGAATCAAGGAGTGTTTTGTTCTATTGTACACAGGGTCTCCATGAGTCAGACCTGACTTAATGGCATCTGACAACAACAGGCCCTCAGGTCCCCTCAACCTTCCAGGGCCATTGTCTCCTCTCCATGTTCTAAGCAAAAATATCTAGCAATGCATTTCTTTGCTGAAAAGCCATCATTGGAGTTGGATACAGTCTGGTACAACTTGGAGAGTCAGAGATGTACATCAGGATTTTGGAAAAGGGAGCTTATGTTTGGAGAAGTCGTAAAGACGGTCTTGTGACATAAAGAACACACCAAGCAAGAGATCAAAGACCTCATTTCAAGATTGACCTCAGCTACTAATCTTCATAATATTGAGTTCATTTGGGCTGTCATCAGTCTCTCATCTATTCAACAAACATATATTAAGTACCAACCATATGCCAACACCATATTGGCTACTAAAGGAAAGGGTACTTGAGGAAGCCCACCCTTAAGATGGCCCCAATGTTCTCTGTTTCCTCACATTCACACCCTTGTGGGATCCCCTCTCATCCTCTTAATTATATCCTCAGTATGACACAATCTTGCAGAAATTGCAATGTGAGGCTTCCATGGCTGTGTCACAACTGATAATACATTATTGCTTCTGCATTATTTCCTCTTGGATTGCTGGGGGAAACCAGCCTCCATGTTGTAAGGGTGCTCAAGCAGTGCTCGGAGATGACCATGTGGAAATAAATAGAGACTTTCTGCCAACAACTGGCCCCATGAGAATGATCCTTCTTGGAACAGAGTGATGCCCCAGTCCCAGCCACGGCTTCAGATAACTGCCACCCAATGGACATTTCTATTACAACGTCAAGAGAGTCCAATCCAGAACCATCCAGCAAAGCTTCTTCTGGATTCCAGTGTTTATCATTTTAAGCTCCTCTGTTTTGTTATACTTTGTTAAGCATTAATAGATAACTAATGCAATAATAACTAAGACATAAAGGATCCTTACCCTTCCTTTATGGAGATTATAGTTTAGTGGGTGACTCCCCCACTAAAGTAGAGACGGCTAGACAAAAATGATTACCTCAAAAGAGTAAGTAAGTATAAACTGGGATAAGTGTTGAGAAAGAAACAGGCAAGGTGCTGAGCTAGAACAAGGTACAATGCTAGGTAACCTCCTTCAGATAGTGTAGGCAGAAAATGCACCTGAAGAGCTGACGCTTAAGCGGACTCTGAGAAATGACAGTGCCCAGAGGAGCCACCTGCAGCCAGATAGAGAAGTTCCACCTTCAGGATGTTAGAACCTCCCTGCCTACCCTCAACCACTCATCTCTGACTTCTTTCACCAGTCTAACCTTTTTACTTATAATAAAATTTAAAAATCTTTGTGGGTTCAAATATAGCAGATCTCATCTGTGCATTAGCATTATAATTCCTTCCTTCATCTTCACTCAAGCTACTTATCACTCTGCACTTTATGGTCCAGGCTATTCCTCTTCTTTGTCATCATGTAGGTGAAGTAGGGACATTCACAAATACATTCCTGAAGTATCAGTTGATGATGATTGCTAACTGGGCCTTTTTGTAGCCAGGCCTCGTCTGCAATTTATAGTATCATTGATAAAAAGAGAAAGGAATAATCTTCTACCTTGTTATTTTGGGGTATCTTGACTGGTGCAGCTTGGCTTGTCCTCTAAGTCAGTGGTTCCCAACCTTTTGGCACCAGAACTGTTTTTGTGGAAGACAATTTTTCCGTGGACCAGAGGCAGAGCTCAGGCAGTAACATGAACAGCGGGGAGCAGCTATAAATATAGATGAAGCTTCACTCACCTGTCACTCACCTCCTGCTGTGTGCCCAGTTCTTAAAAGGCCATGGACCTGTATAGGTTGTTGGGGACCCCTGCTTTATCTAATAACACAGGGAGGCCACTGTCATCATGTGGGGTCTTGGAGGCTAGGGCTCAGGGCTGGCTCTTTAGTCTAACATCAGTGGGAAAGTCATTGGAGGGTTTTAGGCAGCAAAACAAAATGATCTCATTTATTCTTTAAAAAGTTCACTCTGGTTATTCCTTTGGTCTGTGCTAAGTCTCAAGTTTCTAATTTGTAAAACAGGAGTCTGAGACAAAATTTTCCACCCTGCTTATCCCCATAAATGGTCTCCATTCCAGGCTAAACATTCCAGTTCCTTTAACCATCCTTCACACAGTTTGGTCTCTTCATAAGCATGGTTCTTCTCTGCAGAATTTACATATGGTCATGTCATCTGGATGTGGAGTACTTCAAACCCAGCCCAGCCCTCTGTCCATGGTCTGTTCAACATGGCATTAAGCAGAGCAACCCGTCTTCCTGTGAGACCATTTTGACATGTGTTAACCGTCATGGTTTTACTGCAAAATCTCTTTTCTCCTAACCCTAGGGGTAATTTGTGTGCAATTGTTCTCTGCAGCTCCGGAACTGTTTTTCCATATGATGCATTCTGTCTACAGCTAGCCACACCAGGACAGCAGGCCAGGGGTCTGAACAATGCATCTCATCTGAGGTAGCCTTGAGGCAGGACAGGGACTGAGATTCGGGTATCATTCCTGCAAGAGGAGCAAGTTCTTTGAAAAATTGCCTACCGAGACAATCTTTGCATTTAGGAATATCAAGACTTGAATCTTAGTTCCAAAGTGAATTGTCAGAGAAGAATGCTACAGATGGGTCTGAAAGCTGATGGGTAGTTCTCATACAAAGGATCAGCTCTGCCTGGAGTGCAGATAAAAGATCACACCAGCTAATTTAGATAGGAATGATAACTTTCCAACTGGAGTAACAGATAAGTGTTTCCAGGAACAGCTTTTTTAGGTAATGGAGCCACAAATGGATGCCTTCAGAGAGAAGGGAGAAATGGCAGAAGACAGGGAAGAATTTAGGTCAGCTAGAATGGGGCCCCAAAAAGTCAAGTTCAGGAATAATTTAGCAGATAGGGATCCAAAGAATATGTGGTTTGCTTGACAAATGACATTTTCTTTGAAAGTGAAAATGAAATTGGAGAAAGCAAAATTGCCGCATAATGGGTCCCTGAGATTGAAGAGAAATGATGATAGCAGAGGAGAAAGAAGTTGCAAAACTCTCCTAGTTAAGCACACAATAGGAGTGTCTGAATTTTGGTCTATAAAGGGTCATGTGAAGATCAAACAGATAATGGCTTAATCCCAGCCAGCTCCCAAACCACATTCATTAGCTGAGGATCTCAAGCTCTTGCTCAGCGTACCTGACCAGACTCATGCTGCCTTCTCTCAAAATTGCTCATTTTGGGCGGGACTCTTTAACGGAGTAAGACCACTTAATCTCTTCCCTTAAGCCAAGGGAAGATGGAAAAAGACTTATAACCTGAATGTCAAGGGGACTTGCATGAGCTGGGGTGGGGTGGGAGGGGGAAAAGATGATGCACATTGAAACTGAAGAAGCACGTGGAGCTGGCAGAATCTCCCCTTTGCAAAATAATGATCCTTGGCCACCTAGCAAAAGGCACATGGACCTCTGCCTAGGGACATCTGGGCTTCATTCCTGGTTTAATGAATGACTCTCTGTGAGACTGTTACAGTCACTTCATCTCTGTGAGGCTCATTTTATCCACTCCCAGGACAAGCATAACTATATCGATTGGCTCCTTTCTACTTCATAGGGGTAAAAGTTTGCACAGCGCTTTCATCAGGATTAGCTTCTTTTTTCACCCTCATCACAATTCAATGGAGTAGCATGGTTGGCTCCATCTTATGGGTGAGGAAAGTGAGACCCAGAAATGTAAAATGATGTGCTCTAGGCACAAACCCAAGGGGAAGAGCTCACACTAGAACACAGTGAAGCTGATTGCAATGCAGGATTCCTTCCATGACCCCACAGCAATGCATTGAATGAAAAAGAAAAGTTCACGTGCCTCTTCTGAGGTGTGGTATACCATGGTAAAGAACATGGGGTTTGGAATAAGCCAATGTGTATTCAAATTCCAGCTTTGTCACTTTTGAATGTTGTCACTTGGTCACATAAAGCTTAGCATCCTTGTTTGCAAAATGGGGATTAAAATGGTCCTTCAATCAATTGAGTTACTCTGGGTTTAATGTCCACAGAGTGTTTCACATATCACATAACACATAATCACGTAAGTGCTCCCTGACTGGAAACTGCTGTCCGAAGCCAGCCCTGGAAATGTGCTATTGGAGGGCCTAATGCGAGAGTGATGCAGGGGGATGGCTCTGAAGTCACATGACATGAGTTTAAATTGTGGCTCGGCCATTTACTATATAAGTGACTTTAAGAAAATTAACTCCTCTGAGCCTCAGTTTCCACATCTGTAAAACCAAGTAAATAAAAGCACAGAACTCAAAGTGTTGCTGTGAGAATTAAATGAGCTGCTCAGGAGAATGCCTGGCACATTGTAGGTGCAGCAGAATTATCCGCCATGATGGTGTTGCTGGATCACGGTGGTCTGTTAATGATCAAGAATAAAGGATAAGCCTTTATAGAAGTGAACAGTTCTAGACGGCAGCACATCACTTCCTCATAAAGTGGATGGAGGGTGCAGCATAGGGTTATTGAGAAATGGTTCTCAGAGCACGAGTCATCTTTGCAGGTGGGAATCCTCTGAATTTCAGCTTGCTTCTTCTTTCTGCCATGCTTTGCAGTGAATCCCACCTTTTCACTCTGTAACAATTGCTCAGGATTCTCACGATCTTTTACGGGGTTTCATTTTCATTTCAATTCTTTAGCTCATTTGCTTATCCTTTCTCTTCCTCACACAGTCATTCTTTTATCCATTTATCTCTTCATCCTTCTCCTCTGCAGACAATTCTTAGGTATCTCCTTGGTGTCAGGCCATGTTAAATGGAAGTGTAGCAATGAATCAAAGAAGAACTATACCATATCCAAGCCTACAGTATTGGGGGGCAGACACAGATATGTAGAAATCCCAAAGTACAAAAGAAGACTAGGTAAGGGTCACCATAGAAGGATGGTTCCATTGGACAAGCACTGGGAGACAGCACTCACAACCATCAAAGGGAGTCATGAGGGAGGGGCACTGAGTGGGATTAGGGTGGGAAAAAGAATGCTCCAAGGTAGCAACATAGCCAAAAGATTCACACTGCTTCGAAATGCTGTGTTTTACAGACCACAGCATGGAAGGATGGCCAGCCAGTGGCTTGGGCTCTAAGCCTTGCTGTGGCCAGCACTGTTGGGTACATGGGGAGTCAGGAACTGATGTGCAGGTAATTGCAAAGAGCTCAGGGTCCAGGGATCAGACTGACATAGGTTCATATCCCAGCTCCACCTTACACTAGTCAGATGGCTTCCTCAAGTCTCACTCTTGGCTGATATGGGGTTCATACAGCCCCTCCCATAGGAGGATCATGGGAGCTCAAATGACATATGGGCAAAAGTCTTCTTATAAGACAGGAATCTATAGGAACCAGGTAGAGGTGGAAAGGCCAGCGGCAACATGAGAAGTGTGCAACTATGCTTTGGTACTGGTGGGCCTCAGAAGAGGAGGGCTGCATCGTAGCCAGACTTGGTAAACAGTCCTCTGCCCCAGGAGTGATGGATCTGAACAGCCCATGTGCAGTTGGGCAGTGGGGGGGTCTTAGGATGACTGATATAAACCATCATCATTAGTTAATGAGATCAGATGTTTAAGAACATTTCATTTACATAATATGTTGCACTGGATATTTACTCAAAAGCCCAGTGCTGGCCATGCATGGTAGTGCACACCTGTAATTCCAGCATTTGGAATCCTGAGGCAGGAGGATCACAAGTTCAAGACCATCCTGACCCTATCTAAAAAAAAAAAAGAAGAAGAAGAAGAAGAAGCCAAGAGCTTTGTTCTATATGCAGTTCTCCTACCATGATGTCACAGCAGGAATAGTCTCTATAACCTGCCCTCTTATAAATGTTCACCACTGGTATTTGGATCAATCACAGGATGAAGAAATTCAATCAGAATTCAGCCGGGCCAGCCAGGCACACTCAGAAGCTGTTCTCAAACTTGTCTGCTTTGGGAGGTGATATGGCACTTTACACACAACGTCAGCCACCTAGGACTAGTAGAGAATATGAAAATAGTAATGCTGTCATTACTATGGAATCATTTGCAGTGGGACAAGGCAGATCATTTAAAATCAAGTTCTTCAAGGCAGTAGTAGAGACTCAAAGATTGATCTTGCTAGTATATGACTTTTCTGTAGGTCTTCTTGGTTCTGGTTACTTTTGATCTCCATTGACAAACATCAAGTTCTCTCTGCTTTCCACAATTCACACCTGGTAAGTAGGCAGGATTGGGGAAGAAGTGGGGGTGGTAGGAGCTAACAGGATTTGCAACTGCCTCACCTCATCCCAGAGCTCAATATTCAGGCACTTATAGAATATTTTCCAAAGTGGACAGAACTTAAAAGAACTCCTTAAAAGAACTCCTTAAGAGAATGGGCTTCATTGGAGATTGCTTCTCAATTTCTATTGCTTTCTCCTTTCAAGACCCTAGAAGTCTCTACCTCCCAGTTTTTTGTTTGTTTATTTGTTTTTGTTGTTGTTGTTTTTGTTTTTGCTTTTTTTGCTGTACTAGGAGTTGAACCCAGGGCCTCACGCCTGCATGCTTTGCAAGTGCTGGACCACTGAGCTGTGCCCCCAGCTGCGCCCCCCCCCTTTTTTTTTTTACTTTTTTGAGACAGGGTCTCGCTAAGTTATGCAGATTGACTCTGGTCTTGAACTTGCGATCCTCCCACCTCCGCCTCCCCAGCCGCTGGGATATATAAACATATATATTTTTAATAAAAGTCTCTTTTCTGTCCTGAATGAACATACTTCCTTTTTCACACAAAATCTCCTTCCCACCGCAAGATCCATTACTTTACAGCTGTTGCAGGTAATCTCATTGCTCACCGACCTCAGTGAGAGAAGAAAAGCACTGAATCAGATCATGACCTAGTTACTCGTGTGTCTGAGCCTGAGCTGGAGGGATGGTGGACCATTAAGCGAGATGGAGGATTGAGGAGCAGAGTAGGTGTGACTGGTAAAGACACCACAGTATCTTGAGCATGCCAAGGTCATTCATCCAGGTGAGGGTTTCCATGTGTAGCTGAATATTGGAGTCTCAGCTTAGGGGGCCTGCAATTGTAGCACTGTGGTATCTGATCCCATCAGATCTCGGAAGCTAAACAGGGCTGGGCCTGGCTAGTACTTGGATGGGAGACCGCCTGGGAACACCTGATACTGTAGGCTTGGAAGAAGGACCCAGAAACCCGCTCCCAAAAAAATCAAGCTGCCATTGAAAACCCTATGAATAGCACAGAAGCACTGGCAATGGTGTTTCTCCTGTTGTACCTAGGGCTGCTATGAGTCGGACACCGACTCCAGGGCACCTAACAACAACAACAACAACAAACTTAGCGGAGAGGTCTTGGCTGCAGATATTAACTTACAAGTTATTACAAACGGTAGGAACCATGTGAATGGTTCCATAACCAAAGAATGGGAGAAAAAAAAAAAGGACCAATAACTAATCCCTCAGAAACATCAGTATTTAAATAATGAACAAAACTAAAGGATCCAATGATCTTTCACATGCATGGATGAATGTAAAAGAAAAAAAAAAAAACTTAAGGTGAGGAGTGGTTCAAAAGACAAAGAAATCATTATGGAAATCAGTATGGAGGGTCCTCCAAAAGGTAAAAATAGACCAAGTATATGATCCTACTATACCATTCCTGGGCATACACCCAAAGGAATCCAAGTCATCATACTAAAGAGACATCTGCACTTCCATGTTCATTGCAGCACTGTTCACAATTGCAAAGATATGGAATCAGTAGATGTCCATCAACAGATGAGTGGATTAAAAATGTGATATTATTACATAATGGAATATTATTGAGCTTATTTAAAAAGAATGAAATTATGTCATTTTCAGGAAAATGGATGGAACTGAAAATTGTCATTTTAAGTGAAATAAGCCAGACTCAGAAAGGCAAACATGACATTTTTCACTCATATGCAGAAGCTAGATTTATCTTTAAAAGACTGGAAAATGCAAGGGGCCATATCTGGAGGGGATGGGGATTAGTAGGATGAGGAGTGAGAGCAACATAGGGGTAATGAGAGAGAGAACAAGCACAAAGGACATGATATAGTTGTATGAAAATCCCATAATGAAATTCATTATACTGTATGATCACTAAATAACAGGGCTGGGGTTTCGCTCAGTTGGTAGAGCTGTGCTCCACACTCTCTGAGCACCCTAGTTCAGTCCCCAGCACCACAAAAATGGGAGGACATGGCAATCCATTCCCGAAGAGATCCCCAAAACAATCAGCCATTGAAAATCCTATGAGGGCACCTAACAGCAGCAGAATTAAATAACAATAAAGAAAAAATAAAATAAATAAAATAACATAATGCAGCGAGGAAAAAAAGACAAAGAAGAAAGTTCGAAGAGGGATGTGTCCAACTTCACCAAATGTTTCTGATAAATCATTAAGGTTAAGAACTAAAAGTTTATTGGGTTTGAGAAATGAAAGGTAACTTTAGAGGTAGAGATAGAACAAAGAAAGTTTGCGGAAATGTGCACTTTTCAAGGTGATAGGATGCAAGAGTAGAAGGATTAACTTTTAAAAGAAGCTTCCTAAGAGACTCCAAAAGAAGAAATAATAATAGAAAAATATGGTTAATTTGGGAAGTGAATGGACAGGTCAGAGGCTACAGCAGGCCTGAGGAGACTTTGTATGCAGTAGATTTACCACGTGGTGGCAAAGCAGATGAAGTTCAAGACTATAGAAAATTGGTGGCGGTTTGAGTCAAGTCTGTGAAGAATGTAGGAAGAGAAAAAGTAAAAGATTATGGTCAGAGGTATGATGCTGTGACATTAAGATTTTAGAGATAGATGTGACAGATGCAGACTGTGGCCATCAATGTGAGGTTCTGGAACGGAAGAAAAGGCTAAGGAAACAGGTACAGCAAGATTCTGGAGGATGAGATGCTGGAAGGATCTTTCAACAGATCCTAAAGGCGTCTGAAATGGCAGCAGGGGGTGGGGGTGGAGAGAGAGAGACCGCAAACCAATGCCAATATCCAGCAAATGTTGAGTGAGTATCTGCTTCATGCCAAGCATGAGATGCCATGGTCCCAGGAAATGTGAGGGATGAATTTGAATATAGTCAATATGTAAGAGGGCTGGGGGAAGGAGATAATGGTGCAACCTTGTGTTGTGACTCAGGGAGACAGGAGGGTCTTTGGATTACATGGGAATGGGCATTTCTGCTGGTGGCTGTGAGGGGGTGGTGAGCGCGTGAACCTCCTGGGTTTAAGGATGTGGTGGTGAGGATTGAGGGCAGATGAGCTGCCTCCCCTGGAGAAGGCTGCGGAGAAGAAGGATCATTAGTGACGCGCCACGTGCCTGGCCATGTGTTAATCACTTGAATAATGACAGCATTTGGCCCTGCTCTGAGGGTCCCTGGAACCTTTTTGAGCACCCATCTGTGCTGCCAGACCTTGAAGGGTTTACTGTTTCTCTCTGCTCTGTTGGCTAAGCCCTGCTCACACAGGGATAATGAAGGTCTCATTTGCCTCCAACAATATGGTGCCTTTCTGCATAATTTACATGCTTTCTTCAAGGCTCAGACACTAAGTAATGAGGGGACAAATTCTAGTGCAGGGTCTTGCTACTGAGGCATGGAAACCCAGGCTCTGTGCTTTTATTCTTCTGTGGCATCTTCCAGGGCAAGTCTGCAGTTTGGAAAGATGGCTCTCTATCTGGGTCTTGGCACGCACCTATTCAAAAGAAGACTTGGACTTCTCAGGGCAACTGGAGGTGCCTAAGTGCGGCTCTTTATCACGGTCACCTCCTGAAATTCAGCTGCAGTCAGTGAATTTATAAATACTTCTCTAAGAATGGATTTTGTTTCCAATTTGTAAGAACATTTACCATCACTTACTGAGCACTTAGATGTATCAGCCCCTATGCTAAGGATTTACATGTACTTTTTCTTTTTAAATCTACACAACAGTCAGTGAATGAGGTGCTGCCTTCCTTCTTTTGTTCCTTCCTTCTCTCCTTTTTTCCTCCCTCTCCTCCTCCCTTCCTTCCACCCTTCTTTTCTACCTTCCTTCCTTCCTCTCTTCCTCACTCCCTTTCTTTCTCCCCACCTTTTTTCCTTCTTTCCTTCTTCCCTTCCTCCCTCCCTACCTCTTTTCCTTCCTTCCCTTCTCCCTCACTCTTCCCCCCCCCCCCCCCCTGAAGATTAAGGGAAATCAGTCACCTTCACACACAGATCTCAATGGAGCTGGGATTCCCACCCAGGCAGCTGGCCCTAGAACCTTCCTTCATAACCACCTCATCAGTGTATGGATAGTGTTTCAAGGCTGGTGCATTTATTTATTCGACAGTCTCTCACAGAATACCAACTCCATTCTAGATAGACCCTGTGGAAGGGGGCTTTAAGGAGTTGAGGCTTGTTGAAATATAAAATAAGACAGAATGAGGCCATCCAAGATTGAGTGAGGGTGGAGGAGACAGGAGCCAACTCACAAAGGGCTGTGCTGGCCACATTCTATATTTTAGACTGCCTTCTACAGGGAATAAGGAGACATTTGAGACCTTCAGGAAGCAAAGAGGACATATGGCAAATATTCACCACCCATCTTCCATGTGTCAGATATTCAAGAGAGGGATGATTCAGGGAACAGGGTAAAAAAAGCCAGGTGTCACAAATGAAGAATTTAAGGGCTCTGAGAAAGATAGCATCTTTAAATTTTGTGCTCTAAGTACCTGGCTTGCCTCACTTGTCAGGGCCTGGGAGGGTGCTCTTGGGAGAGCCAAGGCCGGGTACAACTTGGATCTCCACTCTGAAAGCATGATATACAATGGCGAGAAGAGGAGATAGAGTTACAACGAACCACTTAGGTCAAACACTAACTGAGGGAGTTATTCAGGAGCACTAGATATTATACATGCTCCTATTGGAGAAGGTGAGGACGTAGCTACAAACATGTCCTTCCACCATTTTGTCAATTGAACTTAGTACCATGCATTGCTAATAGCATTTTGCAAGTGTTCTCAAGCTGGTGGTGGGATTTTACTATTCTATTTGCTTTTTGCTGTTGGTTTTGTGCCAGTCCTGGGTGCACCGGGCCTGGAGCCAGATTCTGAGAACTCTGACAATATAGTTTCATTTCTGGTCACTAAAACCCATATGGGGGCTGGGATTGAACTCAGTCAGTAGAGCGTCATTCTGCAATCTCTGAGGTCCTAGGTTCTACTCCCAGCACAGCAAAAATGGGAGAAGGATGTGGCAATCCACTCCGGAGACAATCCCGAAACAATTAGCCATTGACAACCCATGACGGTTGCTATGAGTCAGACGACTCAAAAGCACCTAACAACAACAACAACAAGAAAACCCATACAATTAAAAGCCCACTGCTTGGGGAAGGACAAAGACAACAGAGCAGCCTCATTTTCTAAGTTTTAGAATCAAAGACTGGGGATCCTTCAGATCCCCCTGATCTTTTTGTTTCTGACTCTGTTGGCCCAAAAACTAGTTCATTGCTGGGTATTGAATTATAATCACCTTTGCCCTAAATAAAGAGCGGCTGTTATTCTGGGCCACCTCTGCCTGCATGCTTTCAGCCTCAATAATTCCTGATGGTTTAGCCCTGTGTTATTAATATGTAGTGGGGATTAAGTGGCCAAACAGCAAAACTGCAGTGAGGTATCAGGTTACTGGAGGTGAGGGGATACTCTTGGCACAACTCAGGGAATAACTGTTGTGTAGACTCTGAAAAAGAATCTATGCAGACCCTGCTCCAAGAAAGGTAAGGCCAAGAGATGGGCAATGCCCTGCCACTGCTGATTTTGAGAAGAGTCAATGGCCAAGTCAGTAGGGACACTGGGAACATGCTCACCCACGCTGAGACATCAGTGGCAGTGGGCTTGGGATTTTCTTAGGAAAATGCATGCCTGTGTTCGATTTGTCAACTAGATAATGGAAATCAGCCCAGTTTGGTGGAGGAAAGATTGGCTTGAAAGATGAGAGACTTGGTTCAAGTCCAGCTCTGCTACTGTCCCAAGACAAGCAGCTTGGCCTCTCTGGTTCTTAAGTTTTCTCCACTACAAAATGACTACATGATCATTCATGTTGCTTCCAGTTCACACATGTCCCATCCTATGAATGTGAGGCTAAAAAACACCATTACCCTACATGGGATCTATCTTACATTGGGTCAACTCTGGGGCTGTAATTCTTTACAGACAGATGGTGAGCAGGTATCTGTTCCCATATTTGGTATGAAGTAAGAGGATGACAGAAAGAAAATAATGTCAGAGCCAATCTGCTCTGGCAAGCTGGCTCTCCACTCTGCCTCCCTCACCCACTGCACAAGGCGCATGACTTTCACAGGACCCTCAGCAGCTGGTATCCAACCCACTTTCTTCAATCCTATAGGTTGTTTCCAAGATTCTGCCCCAGGGCCTACCTGTTTGGGGACTCGATGTTTATTTTATGATGCTTTCAACTGCTGTTTTCACAGTCCTCGGTCCTGGAAGGCTTCATTGAAGCCAACCAAGCATGTAACACTTCAAAAGAAATGTTGCCGCATGGAAGACATTGAACACGGATAATCCTCTCTTTGGGCACAGCATCTGTCTTTCTGCTTTACTCTCAGAATCTGTAGCAGAGAGGAAGAGAAAGAGCAGAGGCTATGGAGCTTGGGGAGATCCCGGGGCCTGGGCAGGGGCCTACCTTCCAGAGCTTCTGTTTTGTTGTTTGTAAAGAGACAGTGACAGCTAAGGCTGGAAATTGGAAAACACCTAAGGCCACAGAAAGAACATGTGTGTCCCTCCTTTTCCCCTTGCAGTAGCCACTTAGCACCCCACCTTCTATCCCACACCAGATGATGTCAGTCACGGGAAACCTCTTCCCTCAGCCATGCTTTGTGGGGAGGTGGCCTAACTCTGGCTAATGAGACATGAGTGGGAATCTGCAAACTTTTAAAAAGGCTTCCTTCTTCCTAGTAAAAGACAGGAAAAAGATGATCCTGGTTTTCCTCTGGATGCTGTACTCTCTGAGGTGGCCTCTGTAATTCTTGTAGCTATTTCTCCACAGGCCTGAGCTCACAGGTTGTAAGAAAAGCAGAGTCAGAGCCTGCGTTGCCCTCAGCTGATGGTGCTGTGCTGTGGGCTACTTGTATGTTGGTGGGCACATATGTTTTTCTTGGTGCTTAAAGTTATTTTATTTAGGATTTTCTGTTCCTTGCAGTTGAAGGCATCCAAATTGTTAACTCCCTCATTGTAGGCTCCTATTCTTTATCCTCAATCCTTCCTGTTCTTATGGTCCATCCCAACTTCCTTCTGGTATTTTCCTGGAGTTAGAGCCCAGCTGAGGCCCCAGAGCCAGCCACTGCAACCGTAGGATGCTTCCTGCTTATCCTTAAACTACTGACCCTTGGCCATTTCTGCTTAAACAAGTCCTGGTGTTGTCCTTTGCCCCCAGATTCCAGGGGTGCAGAATATTGCTGGAGGAGTATAAAATGGTGCGCGGTGGCTGTATTAGAAACCCACACTTCCTTCCCTTACAGGAGCCTCAGCAGCTGCACCAGTCAGTCTGGATTACTTGCTATTTCTTCTTCCATGCAATTACCCATGCTGTTCTTACAGTGGCTATGCCCTCTCACTCTCTCCACAGAAGCAATCATTCCAGGCCAAGCCCAACTGCTGCCTTCCACAGCGAGTTGCAAATGCCACCTCCTCTGAGTTCCTGTATCATCACGCCTCTTTCCAAATCCAGTCCATCTCCTGATGCAGACATTTGCCCACTTCTTTTATATTTCCTACTATATCCTTGCCTGCAGCCGTAGCCCTGTGGCATCTGATCCCATCAGATCTCAGAAGCTAAGCAGGGTCAGGCCTGGTTAGTACTTGGATGGGAGACTGCCTGGGAACACCAGGTGCTGTAGGCTTGGGAGAAGGACCTGGCAACCCATTCCCAAAAATCAATCTGCCATTGAAAACCCTATGAACAGCAGAGAAGCACTGACAATAGTGTTTCGCCTGTTGTACACAGGGTCGCTACGAGTCGGATACCGACTGGACGGCACCTAACAACAACAACTACATCCTGATCTATACTTAGATATACTTTGTTAAATACAAATAGCCACATAGACATACATTCAGAAGGAGTCATAGGATAAAAACCAAGGTGTGGATTTTAAATTAGTCCAACTCTAGTTTGAAGATGGGCTCCATTTAATAGCTCAAGGAAATAGGGAAGATGATTAAACTTTGTACAACTTTTATCTGAAAATTGAACCTATAGTACTTACCTAAGGCAGCTGGGAGGATTAGATGAGATAGTTTTTTTGTTTGTTTGTTTTGTATTTGTGGGTTGAACCCAGGGCATCACATATACTTTGCAAGCACTCTACCACTGGGCTGCACTCCTAGTTCATTCTTTAATTTTTTACCGTGAGGCAGCCTGCTAAGTTATACCTATGTAACTTAGCAGGCTGCCTCTGGTCTCAAACCTGTGATCCACATGCCTCCGCCTTCTGAGTTCCTGGGATTATAGGCATGAGTCTCCATGCCCAGTATATATGAGATAATTATATAAAAATATATGGAAATGTTAGGCACATAGTAAGATCTCAATATTACTTTCTTTTCTTCCTTTTCATTATAAGTCTAGGAGAGCACGTCTTTCTGCTGCCAAAATATGTAAGTATGTGTGTATAAAAAAACTGTTCTTCATAGCTATCAAATAATCCGTAACATCATAAAATTAAATTTATTTTGGCAACATTCCAATAAAAATAAAATTCATCTACCTTCTTTGCTCATCAGATGGTAGTTGACACACAATTGTAGTTGACAGTTGAATATTTAGTGCATATGTTCTGCTGGCCAGAGCTGTGCTACATGAAATTATGCATGTTGTTATTGTTGTTAGGTGCTGTCCAGTCGTGTCCGACTCATAGCAACCCTCACAGGGTTTTCAATGTCAGGTTGTTTCAGGATTGCCTTGGGAGTGGGTTGCCATGTCCTTCTCCCATTTTTGCGGTGCTGGGAATTGAACTTAGGACCTCAGAGACTGCAGAGCAGCGCTTTACAACTGAGCTAAATCCCAGCCCAGTGAAATGATGCATAGATAACCTGAATACAGAACTAGCATTTGGCCTTCAGATTCCTTATTGCAGCCGGGCGCTGTGGCACATTCCTGTAATCCCAGCAATTTAGGAGGCTGAAGTAGAAGGGAGGATCATGAATTCGAGGGCAGAGGCAGCCTGCACAACTTAGCAAGACCCTGTCTTAAAAAATAAAACAGGGGCTGGGGTGTGGCTCAGTGGTAGAACACTTGCCTAGCATGTAAGGGGCACTGTGTTCACCCTTCCCATCCAAACAAACAAACAAATAAACAAACAACAACAATAAAAAACTACTTACTTCAGTTTCTCAACATGTGGGGCACTTCACAGATAGCGAATACTACTACATGGTCTATTTCCTCAGCCAGATGCTTACACCCTCCTCCCCACAGATAAAAGCCAAAGGAGGACTTTGCACTCTTATGAGTTCTTCCTGTGATGGTTCTTGAGTTGTTCTCAAACTTTCATGAGCATAATAACAATATGAGGTCTTCTATATGGACAAATTCCTAGCATCACCCTTGGAGATTCTGCTTGGCTAGGCATGGATACAGCCCAGGATTCTGCATCTTTAACAAGCAAGCATGCAGTGTGATTATGACCACTCAGCACTGGGTTGTGAATGTGGCTGGGAAGCTGCTTTTTGCAAGAATGAGTACACAGTGACATCCCAAGCAGCCACGGCTAATTATCCAGGACATTCATTGGATCTTAACAGATGGACCTCAGAGTCCTGTAACTAACATGGGAACAGGGATCTCATGCCAAAGGGCAGATTTGTCAGGCATGGACCATTCCAAGAGGGAATAAGTTGAACACTAATAAGGAAGAGCTTTGGCACTGGCCCAAGAGATGGGATAAAAACAATCTCTGGATCTGTTCTGGAGACCCGAATGCCTGGTTACTGTGTAGAAGTGAGATGGGCAGGTGAGCTTCGTAAGGAGGAAAGTGAGGAACCACCAAGATGTGGAACCATCAGCAACGTGAACCATGGAAATGATGAAATTTTCTACGTCAAATATTTGTTCATTGCTTTTTTGAACTGCCTTATTATGTTCTATGGTTCCTGGTGAAAACGGAAGTTACCCAGTTTGGGGGAATAGCCCTGGGTAAGGTCAGTTACTGGAGGTGTGGGAATTGAATAATGGCCATCATTCATTTTATTGAATGCCTCAATGGGCCAGGCACTTTACACACATAATCTCTAATTTTCACAAGGGTGCTGTAAGGTAAGCATTAATTGTCTATATTTTTTGGATGAGGACCCTAAGTTTCAGAAAGGGCAAACAATTTGCCTAAGATCACACAGCAAAGATGAAACTCACAACCACAGGGCAAACTCTTCTTACTAGAGGCTCACTTGGTGCCTCTTTGTGCACATATATTGGAGGGCTTTACACTTTTCTGGCCAGGAAAAGAACTCCTAAGATTCACCAATACAGTCTTACTAGATACCTGGCAGAGAAAGAGATTTCTGACACAGGGGAAACCCAGGAAGATTGCTCAGTTCCTGTGCACGCTGCTTCCCAGCTGGGGATGACGGTTAATCTTGAAAATCAATTCAGTGCCTGCTCTCACTGCAGACACTCCCCAGGGCAGGCCATGGCTCCTCTCACGCTGGTAAACGGCACAATAAGTGGGGAATTGAGCAGGATAAGACATGCAGCGGTTGCTGATGTGAGGAGGTCAGGAGCAGCTGTGCCCCGGGCCCAGGGCTGCCCACGGAGCACAGGCTGTGGAGCTAGTAGGCGGCACATGCAGCCTCGGGGCAGACAGGGCATGGAAGGACAAGAACTGAGAATGAGCAGAATCAGTTCCCGCAGGCGACCTGGATCTCTCCCTAACAGCCTGTGCCCCGGCCCTTTCAGCATTGTGACAAGCTTGTCCTCCTCTGGGTGTCTTCTGGACTGTGGCCCTCCACCTTCTGAGATCTCTCCAAAAGTGCACAAGGCACCATGCTGGCACCCTCCTGCAATTCAACAGGCTGAGGCAAGAGGATCTCATGTTCAAGGCCAGAGGCAGCCTGGGAAACTTGGCAAAACCCTGTGTCAACATAAAAAATTTTTAAAAGGGCTAGGGCTGCAGATCAGTGGTGGAGCACTTGCCTAGCATGTGCAAGGCCCTGAATTCAACACCCAGTACTTCCAAGAGAAAGGAAAGAAAAAGCAAAAGGCAAAGCTTATCCCTGGGGGATGACTCAGTGGGCAGGTGGGGAGCCCAGGGCCTTCTGTGTGTGGCTGCAAGTTTTCAGACACCTCATATTCATCTTTTCTCAAGGTTACAATTATACCACACGATCCCAACATTACCAGATTTTGCCAGATTATGCTGGAATCCTTTCTCTGATTCTAGAAAGCAAGCAGAAAGGGCTACTTTCAGAGAGGACTAGTTCAGCTTCAGAAGACGGCGAGATAAAAAGCCAATAGTGTCCCCCAATGGGACAAGTTATAGTACCACCTTACAGCACCATGACCTTAAAGCATCTCACCTTTGAGAGGTAGGAAAGATAGAAATTATTGTCCCCATTTTACAGAAGAAAGAAGAGGCAAGTGATATATAGAGACTTTAATAAGGATTGAAATAGTGGAGGCAAATTCAGCTACAGATCTCGCTGTGAATATCTGACTGAGTATCTTGCTCTTTGAGGATATTGTCTGCTTAGTGGAGGTAATTCCAGTGATAGTAATGTGTCTATCAGAGGGTCATGAGGACTCACAGAGACCAAAGGTGAGCAAGTGTGCTGTAAAGCACCAGAGCAGGGCGAAGGAATGCAAGATTAATATGATGCAAATGCCTGCCCACTTATCTTCCCTTCCCTTCTGGTGTTTCCTCAGCAATGACTCTCCTCCCATCTCTTGGGTTTATCCTCTGAGTGAATATAATGAGAATGAACATATGGGGGCTGTACTGTGGGGATTCCTAGAGCTATTTCACAGATGAGCAAGCTGAGGCTCTGGGAGATGGCTTTCCTTTCTAAATGAAGCAGTGCGAGGCAGAGGGAGGTTCTCTGTTCCACCTGCTGCACCCACACAGTGTAGGGTGGCAGTTCCTCTCCCAGTGTGTCCTCACTCACACTTCACTTCTCCCTTCTGGATGGCAACCTCAAGCTCTCTGCCCCTGCATATTGCAGACAGCCCCATGCACATCTCAGGGTATAGCCATGTCCCATTGGCACCCATTGCCATCTCCCCAGTGGCTCCAAGCAAGGAGGAAATGTTCTTCCCATCTGAGACCCAGGCATGGGCTACTCTACTGAAGGGTACAGTGTGGGCTGCCAAAGTGTCTTCATGTGGAGTTGGGCAGCAGGGTGAGACTGAGGGAACCCTGGTGCCAGGCCTCCTAAAGTCCATGGCAAGTAGGACACTTTCCCAAAGCCCAATTAGTATGGGGAGCTCAGCCACAAAGAAAACAAATGCTACCTAGGGCTCCCCTTTTCAGAACCACGAGTGGTGGAGAGACTGGGGCACTGGGCTCAAAGACAGGGAATCTGGATTTTAGGAATAAGTTCAGCTTATGAAGGGAAGCTGCATATGGTTAAGTCTCAGTTCTGCCATTTCTTAAATATGTGACCTCAGACAACTCACTCAGATTCTCTGAGCCTTGGTTATCTCACCTGGGAAATGAGTCTACATCATTGAGTCAAAAAGTTTGTAATAAGAAGGGAGCAAGTGATGTAGGTATGGGGAAGACAATGGTGAATGAGGCAGATGAAGTCCTGGGAGCTGATAATAACTCAAGGGGCCAATATGCTAGTGAAGGAAGCAGACAGCTAATAAATGATTACATAAGAGAAATATTACATGGTGATGAGCTCATGAAGAAAAAATTCAGCATAATATGATGCCTAAAGGGGCTACTTTAGGTTGGCATGAGATAGGGCTGTCTCTGAGAAGGTGACATTTGAACAAGACAAGAATGATAAGAATCAATCAGCCAGGCCAAGATCTGAAGCTGGGCCATGAGAGAGTGGGAAGAGTGTTTTCAGGCAGCCAGGATAGCTTGAGCAAAGGCTTGGCAGCAGCAAGAAGTCTGATGAGCTCAGGGAACATAGAGTTGAAGGGTGGTCAGAGTGGCTAAGGACACAAGAAATGGGAAAAAAGAAGAGGTCGGATAGCGAGGCATAGGCCAGAGTCTGTTAGGTCTCAAAGCAAAGGTGTTACAGTTTGAATCTGAAATGCCCCCCATAGGCTTATGCTTTGAATGCTTGGTCCCCAGGTGGTGGCACTATTTTTGGAGGTTCTGGAAACTTCAGGAGATGGGGCCTAGCTTAAAGAAGTAGGTCACTGTGGGCAGGTCGTTGGAGGGATATTTTCCTGGCTACTTCTGGGCTGCCTGTCTTCCCGTCAGCCATGAAGTGAATAGCTCTCCTCTACCACAAACTCCTGCTGCTATGATGCTCTGCCCAAGTGCATGGGCTCCAGGGAGTATGGACCCTGAACCCTCTGAAACAATGAGCAAAAGTAAACCTTTCCTCCCTCTATTTGTTTTGGTTACAGTGACACAAAAATAACTGATGCAGTTAGGACTGGGTGTTTCATTACAGTGTGATAGAGAGTACCAGTAGAGCTTTAAGCAGGAAAGCAACATGATCTAATCTATATTTTCAAAATATCTCTCTGGCCAGTGGCTGGGAGCAAATTTAGCGGGCCAAGAGTAAAAGCAGGCAGATCAGTATATGGCTGTCTGTGGTGATCAGGGCAATCAATTGTGGTGCCTTAGAGAAGAGAGAAAGAGAAAAGATCAGATGTGGGATGTAGTTTGTGGGTGAAGCTGGCAGAACCTGATGAGGGATTAGCTGAGAGGGTATGAGAAAGAGAGAATTCAAGATGGCATGTGGTTTTTAGCAATTACCTCATAGTCATCTGATGAGGATTGACCTAGATAATGAATGAATAGCACTTAGCACAATGCCAGAAAGTTCGTGAAGGATCAGTGAATTTTTGTCATGTTCATTATGCCTAGTTTTGGCTCTGCTAGTGATGCTTATCTGAACTTCGGGTGAAGGCTTGCTGGTCCCCACATTCTTTATGTATGCATTATGACAGACCTGAGATTCTTTCATTGATTTGACAAATATTTATTAGGCATTTACAATGGGCCAGATTCTCTCTCTCTTTTTTTTTTTTTTGCCGTACTGGGGGTTGAACCTGCATGGTTTGCAAGTGCTGGACCACGGAGCTGCTCCCCGAGTCCATTTTTTTTTTTTTTACTTTTTGAGACAGGGTCTTGCTAAGTTATGCAGACTGCCTCTGGTCTTGAACTTGCAATCCTCCTGCCTCCGCCCCCGGGGGCCGCTGGGATTATAGGCGTGCACCATCTTGTCCAGCAGATTCTCTTCTGAGTACCAGAGATGCAGGGTAAAGAAGGCCAAATAGTATCTGCCCTCGCAGAGCTTATAGTAGAGTGCAGAAGACACTAGAGAACAGGAAGTCACAATGTGACAATGTCAGGCATTGTCAGGAAGACCTTGTTCAAGTGTATATCCAGGGAAGGAAGGCTTTCTGTATGAAGTGACATTTAAATGAAACTTACAATATGAATAGGAATTGACAAGATGAGGGATGGGGGTTGATGCAGGGGTTAGGGTGACTGGGGGAAAGAGGGTACCAGAAGGAGGGAACAGCATGACTGCAATGGTTGAGGCATGAAAGAGTATGACTTCTCCAATGCCAAAATTTCCAAAGGCAGAACAGCCCAAACATCCCAGCTCATGCATGCAATGAGAGGATGCCAGGACTCATCAAATGTAGGTGGGGTGTTTTAAAATGAGCTAGAGGAAACAAGGATTTGTTTACATTCTTTACAAGGTTAGCAACCTACAGCAAATGCCTTTGGGTCCTTTTGGGAGGACCTGGCCTCTAGCTGTGTGTTGCTTAATGCTTTTGATAAGATAGCTATCAGTAGTTCTTAAGTCAGGCTGCAGAGCAGCATCACTGGGGAGGCTTTAGAGAAAGTGTCCCTTTCCAGGCCCCTCCTCAGTGTCCTTATTCACAGGTCTCTCTACAGCTCTTCCTTATTGAATACCTCTCCATAATGGGAATATGCTCTGTTGGTTCCGCAATAAGTGCTGAACTCTATGTCTGTATGCAACTGGATCGTTCAAAAAACTATTGGACTACATTATGCTACCTTCCTAATGGACCTCACCTCTCAGCCTCTGTATTCATTGAGGACAGATACAAAGAAAAGTCACTTTCTTTCCTTCCTTCCTCCTTCCCTTCCTTCCTTCCTTCCTTCCATCCTTCCTTCTTTCCATTTTCTCTCTCTCTCTCTCTCTCCCTTTCTTTTTTTTTTTTTTTGTGGCTCTGGGTTGAATGCAGGTCCTTGTGCATGCTAAATGTGAACTTCGCCATTGAGTTATACAACTAGCCCCATGACACAATAGATATATGTATGTATGTATATATATATATATATATATATATATACATACATATATATGTATATATACATATATATGTATATATACACATATATATACATATATATGTATATATATGTATATATATGTGTATATATACATGTATATATATACATGTATATATAATATACATGTGTATATATATATATATATACATGTATATCTTCATTTGCCTTAGAATTATTATTTTTTTTATTAGAAATTTTTAATGTACATCATAATGTGATTCATTTTGACATGCTTTTCGTTGTGACAATTTTCATATATGCAATTTGATAAGCATTATTCATATAGGTTACCCCTTACGCTCCTCTATGTTTCCCCCCTCCCCCCTTCCTATCTAAGTTT
>VMDO01022738.1:0-32910 GCA_007922755.1 Pedetes capensis | reverse complement strand
TTTTTTTTAACTTTTTTGAGACAGTGTCTTGCTAAATTACACAGACTGCCTCTGTTCTCAAACTTGCAATCCTCCTGCCTCTGCCTCCCGAGCTGCTGGGATTACAGGAGTGTGCCACTGCACCCAGCTATGAGTCACATTTTCATCAGTGTTATCATGGTATATCTTCTTCCATTCTTGAATGATTAGCTTATTTGTGAATTTATATTGAAATGAGGGTTCTTTCACCCAGAATATTGTTGGAACCTACTTTTTAATGCAATATGATTATCTATGCCTTTTAATTTGAAGTGTTAAACCATTTTCATTCAATGTGGTAATGATATGGTTAAACTTAAATCTACCATGTTGGCATCTGTTTTTTATCCACTTTCCATATCTTCTGTATTTGGGCATCTTTGGATTATTTATGTATTATTAGAGAATCATTTAATCTTGTTAATCATCTCACTTGTCAAAACAAATTGGTATGTTTTAACATTTGCTTTAGCATTTTAGTACACATTTTAACTTATCACAGTCTATTATGCCTATCTGAAAAAGAACCTACGATGGAGCCCACCACTTGCATGTAATTCCAGTGATTCAAGGGGTGGAGCCAAGAGGGTCACCAGTTCAAGGCTAGAGGCCACCTGTGTAACTTAGTGACACTCTGACTCAAAATAAAAAATAAAAATGGGCTGGAGGTGATATTCAATGGTATAGCACTTGAAAACTATGTGTGAGGCCCGGGGTTCAACCTTCCAAGCACTGAGAAAGAAAAAAAAAGCTTTCCAATAGGACAGCTTCATATCCCTATCTCTGTCTTCATGATATTGTTGTCATATTTTATTGATACTTTATAAGCTACATTATCCTTTGCTATAATTTTTGCTAGAAACAGTTAATTATCTATAGAGATCTTAAAAGAAGATTCTTTTAAACTTGACTATATTAATTAGAATGGGAGGATGACATGGCAATCCACTCTAGAAGCAGTCCTGAAATGATCAGCCATTGAAAACCCTATGAGGGTCTCTGAGTTGGACATGAGCTGATGGCACCTAACAACAACAACATATTAATTAGAGTATTCTTGAGAAACAGAACTGATACACACACACACACACACACACACACACACACACACACACACACACACACAAACACACAGCCCTAATTTGATTCTGATGGGTTTTAGTGTAGTTTTATTTGTATGTCTTATGCCTGGAGTTTACTCAACTTCTTAGAGAGTTTATAAATACCATCAAATTTGGAAAATGAAAACTTTTGGTAATGATATCTCTTTCCTCTCTCCTTTTCTTTCTTACATGTACTGCAATTGTCTGTATGTACATCTGCTTGAGATTCTCCCAGAGCTATTGCTGTGTTCAATTATTTTAGCCAGTATATTCTCCATGTTTCACTGGATAGTTGCTATTCCACACATAAAGTTCATTAGTCTTGTTTTTTCCAGCAGTATCTAACCTGCTAGAACTCTTAAGTAGTGAACTTTGTACCTCTGATATTGTAGTGTTATCTCTAGAAATTTGATTTGGGAATTAATAATATCTATCATATCTCTAGGGCTGGGATTTGGCTCAGTTGGTAGAGCGCTGCGCTGCAGTCTCTGAGGTCCTGAGTTCAATTCCCAGCACCGCAAAAAATGGGAGAAGGGCCTGGCAATCCACTCCCAAAGCAATCCCGAGAAACAGTCAGCCATTGAAAACCCTATGAGGGTCACCATGAGTCAGATACCGACTCAACGACACCTAACAACAACAACAACAATCATATCTCTACTGAAATCTATAATATATTATATTCTATTTTGTAACACATATAGAATATAATTGTTTTAATATTCTTATCTGTTAATTCCATTATCAGTATATTCTGTGGGTCTATTTCTATTGATTCATATTTTCTATTTCTATTTCTATTGATTCATATTTTCCTGCTTCCTTACATTCTCTATAATTTGGATCAGATGTCAAACATTATGAATTTTACCTTTTGGAACCCCTATATTTATATATTTTTATAAATATTTTTGATCTTTGATCTGGAGTATGTAGCACAGTTACTTAGAAAGAGTTTGATACTTTGATCCTTTTAAGGCTTGCTTGTTTGTAGACTGCTTGGAGCAAACTTACATTTTTTTGGCAGCACTGGTTAACAGACCCAGGGCCTTGTGAACACTGCCTGTGAATCTCAAAGCTCCCTTTATAGCCTTGAGTACAAGTTTCCTGAATGTAGTTTCCTCATTTGCAAAAATGAAAATAGTTAAATGCCCAGGGATTTTCCACAGCACTCAACAGAGAATCCACACTGAAAAGGTTTAACGACTAAACTATCTTATTCTCTAGAGGAAGTATTGAACTTCTTTAACTTATGAACTTTCACCACTTTTTCAAAGAAAAAAAAATCAAGCCTCTTGAACACAACACACATAAACAGTTTTCATTTGCCTCTCTTCAATTTGAATCTCTGGAAAGACTGACCCAGAAGACAAGCAAGAAGTAACAGACTTTTTAAAGTTGGTTAATTAAAGTCTTGATCAAAGTAATTACTTGGAGCTGCTATCTCTATTTCTCTATTTCTACCACAGTCATGACAAAAGTTTTCTGGTTACTAAGGCTTTGTGGGAACTTGTAACTTCTCCTCAGGTAAGGGAAGATATATGGTCAAATCAATTATAGTTTAGATGTAGCATAAAACCTCCTTAAGCTCATTTCCAAACTTTATGAAGTAATTGTTTTGGAAAATAAACTTTCAAGTAAAGTTGATACCTTAGATTAAAACTATACCATCATACTCTGTCTTTAATTAGGCAATAAATCAAAAAGTGTTTTTTTTTCTGATGACATTCTAATTTTCTTTTCCTTTTTGTCTTCTTTCTTTCTTTCTTTCTTTCCTTTTTGGAGGAGAATAGTTCCATTTACTTCTTAAATAGAAAGTAGAGTTGATTGTAAGACATTTTTGGGTATTTACTGTGCCCTACTTAATAGTTGTTGATAAATTGTTAACCTCTTGATAATGCCATGTTTTAGAAACATACAACAAGGCATCGAGCCATTCTAATGTGTAAACCTGCCAGGTTTTGTGTGTGTGTGTTGTTTTGTTTTGTTTTCCCTCTTAGAAAGTTTCTGTTAAACTAACAATGGCACATAAAATTCTAGTTTTTGGTTGTTTTAGAGCCTCTAGAACATGAAGGATGGTTAATTGTCCACAAGTTTCCTTATAAACAATGTGATAGACATTTTTTATTCCATTTATTCGAATTAAATTCTTTGAAAGCTATGTTAGACTTGTTGGCTCTCTTACAACTCTCTAGGAATAGGGGAAAAAACTCAAAAACATGTTAGAGAAGAATCCATTCTTTGGGATTGACGTCTCTAGGGATGTATTTAATCCTCACCCTTAGACCATAGTTCTTAATGATTAATGTGCATAAGAATCACTTTGGGATTTGGAAATACATTTATGGTCCTCACATATAAAATATATCTGCCTTTCTGAAGAAGTTTTTTGACTCCAGACCTATGCATATGTATTCCCATTATAAACTTTCCTCTAATGTGAGGAAATTTAGTGTGAACAATGTTCCTTCAGCAGGCTGTATCCATGGCAATGATTTCTTAGTATTCATGATAAGGTATTAAAATGCCTTAATAAATCAATTACCCTATGTCAAAGTATTCTTGTTCATAATTTTGCTACTGAACATCTCAAGAATCAACAGTAAGAAAACAGCTGCTGACATTGGAAGTCAGTGGTATCCTAGCTTTCCTAGGTAAATCTTCCACCAGCCAGTGGATGTGCGAACTGAGGGTAAAGGAACTTCTCTAAAAGCCCTCCAAGTCAGGTTTTGTTATGTTTTGCTATCCTATAATTCTCACAGCCTTCAATCATTTAGCAATTTTTATTTTCTCAAAAATATTTACTGGGCAATTTCTAAGTGACAGGCACTTTGTGAGCACAGAGGATACAATATTATCTAAAACTTACTTAATTGACCACAAAAAGCTTAATACTCAGCTTCACTATTTCAAATATAAAGCCAAGGTCATTTAATACTTCAAAAATTATTGAGCATAAATATATTTAATTCATATTATTTTTAGCCCTATATGAGGCTCTTGCCATGCAGTGATAAATACACACACACACACACACACATATACACATATATATATGTATATATAAATATATATATACATACATACACACACACACACACACACACATATATATATATATATATATATATATATATATATATATAGAGAGAGAGAGAGAGAGAGAGAGAGAGAGACAGGACCTAACTATATAACACACACACACACACACACACACACACACACACACACAGGACCTAATTATATACATATTATATATATTATATATATATTATATATATATATATATTTCTCTTAGAGTATGACACAGTCAAATGAAGGTAGAAAATAAAAGAGAGAATGACTAATTCTAGCAAGCTTGTGAAACTTCATTGAGTGGGGTAATATTTATCTGGGTTCATTGTTGAATAGAATAAATTTAGCAAGCAAAAAGAAGAAAACAGGATGAATAAGCAAGACTCAGGATGACCAGCATCATTAGAGTATGCTCAGAAAAGAGAGAAAACATTTGCCATGGGAAAGACAGAGGGTGCCAGCCACAAAATAGGAAGTAGAAACTGGAAAGATAAATTAGGAAAATGCTTTGAAAGGTCCACCTCATCAACCTAAAGAGTTTGGATATTAATTCTTACAGATCAATTAGCAGAAAATGTAGGTACATAAATAACATGGTCAAATGATATCTTCAGAAAGATGACAGCTTAGAAAATGAACATGAGGAGGAGCAGGTGGCAGCAGCAGATAAGCAAACTGCTGCAATACCAGAACTGAGAAGTATTCAATGGGGCAGTTAAAGTAGTTGCAATGAGGCTGGGTAAAGTGAAGCAATTTGAGGAATATGTTTTATTTCAATTTAGGTGGATTTTATGATTGATCACAGGTGTTAACAGATCTTTAAAGAGGAGACAGAGTGAGACATTTCAAATTTTGGAAGCATAATGTGGATATTATCAGATGAACAGTAACATAATATAGGAAAAGGTTTGTTGTTGTTGTTAGGTGCCGTCGAGTCAGTATCTGACTCATAGCGACCCTCATAGGGTTTTCAATGGCTGAGTGCTTCGGGATTTCCTTGGGAGTGGATTGCCAGGTCCTTCTCCCATTTTTGCGGTGCTGGGAATTGAACTCGGGGCCTCAAAGACTGCAGCGCAGCGCTCTACCCACTGAGCTAAATCCCAGCCCCATAGGAAAAGGAGCCACCTCAAACAGGAAGAACTGAAATTGAGTTTTCAGAGACCATGTATTGGAAGGAAGCCTTTGGAACTCACGGTTGTAAGTGTTGGGTGAGCTGCTAAATTGATGTATATTTAGATGAAATACAAACTGGGATTGAAGATGAAGTTTCCAGAAATTATGCCATTGGTAGAGAGGATAGTGTTCTGAAAAAATTAATCTTACTTAGCAAATTTTCATAATTGGAATCCTGTACTGGTCTACATTTTTCAAGATTGTAACTGCTTTTAAAATTCTAACATGGAAACATAGTGTTCCTGGCATTTTAGACCAATCAGTTCATGAGATGAATAAGGAAACAATTTCAAAATGAGGAACTAACTTCTCCAAGTTCTTCAGCTAGACTTTTGACACAATATAGAATTGGAACCCAGCTCTGATTCTCAAGTAAGAATTCTTTCCATTGAATCATACTCTCATGAACTAAAACCTTTGCTTTTGACAGAAAATTCATCTTAACAAAAATATGTAATAGTCCTGGCCACAGAAAATATAAGAAACAAAAGAAAAGAAAATGTTAAAAAGACTTTGCATTGGGATGTGTTATACATGGCATATATATCTACTCACATTATTTAATGGCAAAAATGACTTTCCTTACCATAAAATTTATTTCTTAAAAATACTATTGGGAGCCAGAGGGTGTGGGTAAAAGAACATTTGCCTGGCATGCTAAGGGTCCTGAGTCAGATTCCAACATTGAAAATACATAGTCAATAATAATGAGATTACCCTTTTTATGCAAAACATACATGAAAAAATAGGATAATAATAGAACTAAGGACTTAGGGTAAATAGTAATACATAAAGTAAAACAAAACACAGAAAAATGGCCATATTGAGTGAAAAAATGTATGTGTTGGTTTGCTGGACTGTGGGAGCTTGTGTGGTGCTGTGATGCTGAAAGCTATGTTATTGGTATTACAGATACCAGCAGGGTCACCAATGATGGACAAATTTCAGTTGAGTTACCAGACTCAGACAGACTTTGCATCCCAGTCCCAAAATAATTAGCTATTGAAAATCCTATAACAACCAGATGAAAACCCTATGAATACCAGATGAACACTGTTGGATATAGTACCAGCAAAGGAGCCCCATAGGTTGAAAGGCATTCAAAGATGACTGAGGAAGAGTTGCCCCCTGAAACTTGTTGTTGTTAGGTGCCATAGAGTCAGTGTCCAACTCATAGGCACCCTATGTACAACAGGTGAAACACTATTGTCAGTGCTTCTCTGCTCTTTATAGGGTTTTTAATGGCGGATTGATATTTGGGAGTGGGTTGCCAGGTCTGTCGCCCAAGCCTATAGCACCTGGTGTTTCCAAGCAGTCTCCCATCCAAGTACTAACCAGGTCGACCCTGCTTAGCTTCCGAGATCTGATGAGTTCTGACACCACAATGCTACAGTTGTAGGCCTTCTGAAACTAGTCTAGCTTAATGACAGTAATGGAATAAAGCCACATGGACCTCCATTTGCTGATGTGGCATGTCTCAAAATATGAAGGAACAACTGTAAACATCCATTAATAACTTGAATGTGGATTTTACATAGCTTGAATCTGGGAAAGTTAGACATTGTCAGAAGGGAATTGGAGTGCATAAACATCAACATTCTAGGCATCAATGAGCTAAAACACACTGGCATGGGCCATTTTAAATGAGATAATCATATGGTCCACTCTGCTGGGAATGACAGAAAAAGAGAAATGGGGTTACACTCATCATCAAAAAAGGCATCTCAAGATCTGTCCTGAAGTACAAAGCTATCAGTGATAGAATAATCTCCATATGTCTACAAGCAAAGTCAGTTATTATGACTATAATTCAAATTTATGCAGGCATTACTAAGTCTACAAATGAAGATAGGGAAGATTTTCCCCAGCTCCTACAATCTGAAATAGATTGAACATGCAATCATGATGTACAGATAATTACAGGTGGCTGGAATACAAAAGTAGCAAACAGAGAAATTGGCTCAGTAGATGGAAAATGTGGCTTTGGTGACAAAAACAATGCTGGAGGTCATGACAGAATTTTGTCAGACTAATGACTTTTCATTGCAAATACATTTTATCACCAACATAAATGATGATTATATGCATAGAACTCACCAGATGAAACATACAGGAACCAAAATGACTACATTTGTGGAAAGAAATGATGGAAAGCTCAATATTATATGCAAGAATAAGACCAGGTGCTGACTGAGATCAGACAATGAACTGCTTAAATGCAGGTTCAAACTGAAACTGAAGAATATTAGAACAAATATAGAAGAGCCAAGGTATGAATTGAGTATATCCCACCTGAGTTCAGAGACAACCTCAAGAACAGATTTGACATTAGACAATAATTATTGAAGACCAGAGAAGTTATAGGATAGCATCAAAGACATCATTCATGAAGAAAGCAAAAGGGTATTAAAAAGACAGGAAAAAAAGAAAAGACCAAATAGTATGTCAAAAGGGACTCTGATTGCCCTTGAATGTAAAGCATCTAAAGTAAAAGGAAGGCAAGATGAAGTTAAGGAACTAAAGAGAAGATTTCAAAAGGCAGCTCAAGAAGACAAAATCAAATATTATACTGACATGTGCAAAGACCTCGAGATAGAAAACTAAAAGAGAAGAGCGTGCTCTGTTTATCTCAAGCTTAAGAAATTGAAAAACATTCAAGCCTTGAGTGGCGATAGTGACATACTCTTATAGGAAATATATTGAATGATGTAGGAAATGTCAGAAGAAGATGGAAGGAATACACACAGACATTATATCAAAAAGACTTGGTGGATGACCAACCATTTTAAGTGGTTGCATATGATGAGGAACCAATGGTACTGAAGGATGAAATGGAATCTTCCTTGAAGGAATTCTGGGGAAACATAAGGCCTTGGGAATTGATGGAATGCCAATAGAGATATTTCAACAAATAGACACAGTACTGGAAGTGCTAATTTGTTTATGCAAAGACATTTGGAAATGGCTATTTGGCCAAATGACTGGAAGACATTCATATTTGACCCCATTCCCAAGAAAGTGGAGTTAACTGAATGTGGAAATTATTGAATGATATCATCAATAAAATATGCAAACAAAACTTTGCTAAAGGTCATTCAAAAGCAACTGCTGCACTATGTACACAGGGAACTGTCAGAAAAACAAGCTGAATTCAGAAGATGGTGTGGAACCAGGGGCATCATTGCTGATGGCAGATGGATATTAGCCAAAAGCAGAGAATACCAAAAAAGATGTCTATTTATGGTTTATTGACTATGATAAGGCATTTGACTATGTAGATCACCACAAATTATGGATAAAAATGTGAAGAATGGAAATACCAGAGCGCTTAATTGTATTCTTGAGGAATCTGTACTTGGACTGGGAGGCAAGTGGTTCAAAAAGAACAAAGACACACTGTCTGGCTTAAAGTCAAGAAAGGTGTGCCTTAGGGCTGTATCCTTTCACCATACTTCTCCAATCTCTATGTTGAGCAAATCAACTGTGAAGCTGGACTTTATGAAGAAGAACACAGCATCATCATTGGAGGAAGACTTCTTATCAATGTGTGTTATGCAGATGACACAACTCTGCTTGCTGAGATTGAAGAGGATTTGAAACATTTACTGATGAATGTCCAAGAACACAGCCTTCAGTATGGATTGGACCTCAACATCAACAAAACAATAATCCTTATAACTGGGTCAGTGTGCTACTTCATGTTCAATGGAGGAATGATTGAGGTTGTCCAAGATTTTGCTTTCCTTGGTTCTACAATCAACAACCATGGAAACGGGTGTTAAAAAAAGCAAAGGGCACATTTATTGGGAAAAGCTATTGCAAATAAGCTCTTTAAACTGTTGGAAAGTATAGATGTCACACTGAAGAGGAAGGTGCACCTGATTCATACCATGGTACTTTTAGTCACATCATATGGTAGTGAAACCTGGACATTGAAAGAGGAGATAGGAAAAGAAATCATGTTTTTGAATTATGATGCTGGAGACAAATATTGAATGTACCATGGAACCAAATGTACCAAAGAACAAACAGGTCTGTCCTAAAAGAAGTGCAACCAGAGTGCTCTTTGGAAGCAAGGATGGTTAGACTGTGTGTTACATATTTTGGACATGTTGTCAGAAGGGACCAATCTCTGGAGAAGGACAACGTGTTTTATAGAGTGGTGTGTCAATGAAAAAAATATAGACCTTCAACCAGATGTATTGACACAGTGTAACAATGGGCTTAAACATAAAAAAAGATCACATCCCTGGCACAGAATCAGGGAGCATTTCATTCTGTGGTACCTAGAGTCACTTTTAGTCAGACCCAACTTGATGGCACCTAGCAACAACAACAATATATTGGGCCTTGCTTCTCTGCTATTCATAGCATTTTAAATGGCTAATTGTTTCAGAAGTGGGCTGACAGGTACTTCTCCATAGTCTGTCCTAGTCTAGAAGCTCAGCTTAACTCTGTCCACCATAAGTGGCTCTGCTTTTCAGCATTACAGCAACATGTAAGTCTCCCAAATAAATATAATGAAAGCAGCATTGCAAAGCTTCCTTATGCCTTTTCACAGCTGTCAAAATTATTCACTACCCTTAAATATATGGTCCTTACATTCTTGATTTTTTTACAATTCATCAGCCTTATATGTGACCCTGAAAACATTAGTTTATTTAAATTCTGCCTAATTTTTCTATCATAAAAGGAATCATGAATATACTTCATTTGTTTTTCCATCTGCCTAGTATTCTGTTGTGTACATGTACCACATTTTCTTCATTTATTCATCAATTGATGGACATTTAGATTGTTTCCATTTCTTGACTACTGTCAAGAAATTCTTGACTACTGGAATAAACAGAAGTGCAAATAATACTTCAACATACTGATTTCATTTCTTTTGACTATATATCTAGGAATGGGGCTATAGGATCATGTTCTAGTTCTACTTTTAATTTTGTGAAGAACCTCCACACTGGCTGTACTTATTTACATTCTCACCCACAGTATGCCTGGGTTCACTTTTTTTCTATGTCTTCTATATTTTCATCAGTATTTTTTATCTTTAGTTTTTTGATAAGAGCCATTCTTAATGCAATGAAATGATATTTTGGATTTTACTTGGAATGCTCTGGTGACTAGTGATACTGAGCATTTTGCTCATTTACTTAGTGGCCATTTCTCCATCTTCTTTTGAGAAATATCTACTCAAGTCTATTGCTCATTATTTAATCAGGCTTGGGTTTATCCTATATTAATTTTTTGAGTTCCTTATATACTCTGGATATCAAACATTGTTATATTTATAGTTTTTACTTTTTAGAAGAGATTCAGGTATACTACAAAATTGCATAAAAAGTATAGAGGGTAACTTTATATCCCTTCTTCCACAGTCCATGCCTCCCAAATATTCAATATCAGAGTAGTACATTTGTTATAGTACAGGAACCTACAGTGGTACATCATTATCACCCAGAGTTTACAGTTTACATTTACTTTTCAAATTTTTATTCTGAGCTACTGGGAGCTTGAACCCAGGCCCTCTCACATACTTTGAAAGTGCTCTATCACTGAGCTGCACTGCCAGCCCACTTTCTTAATTTGTTATCAAGA
Source organism: Pedetes capensis (assembly GCA_007922755.1). Taxonomy (NCBI): domain Eukaryota; kingdom Metazoa; phylum Chordata; class Mammalia; order Rodentia; family Pedetidae; genus Pedetes; species Pedetes capensis. The sequence goes on along the minus strand of VMDO01022738.1, from coordinate 21,940 downwards.
TACAGGAGTCTTGCTAAGTTACACAGGCTGCCTCTAGCCTCAAACTCGTGCTCCTACTGCCTCTACCTCCTGAGGCACTGGGATTACAGGTATGTGCCCCATTACTTGCTCTATATTCACTCTTGCTGCTGTCTATTCTGTGGGTTTTGAGAAAAGCATGATGTCACATATCTACTATAGAAGTACCACACAGAATAGTTTCACAGCCCTAAAAATCCTCCATACACCACTATGTATCTCTCCCTCCACCCCAACACCATCAACCACTGATGTTTATACTGGTTACCCACTTTTGACTTATCGATAATGTTATATTGTTGGAATCCTATAACATATAATTTTTTTTTTCTTATTTGTATGCAATTAAGTTTCCTCTGTGTCTTTTCACGGCTTGACAGGTCATTTACTTTTAACACTGAATATTGTTGATTGTCTAACTGTGCCGCAATTTATCCATTCACAAACTGAAAAACATCTTGGTTACTTGGGAGTTGTGGTAAATATAACGAAGTCTGATATTAGCATTTCTGTGCAGGTGTTTGAGTAGAAATAAGTTTTTAATCCATGTATACAAGTACTAAGGAGTGTGACTGGTGGATAATCTGCTAAGATATGTTTACTTTTGTAAAGAACTGGCAAACTGTCTTCCAAAGTACAGTACTACTTTGAAATCCACCAGCAATGAATGAGAATTTCTACTGCTTCACACCATTGTCAACAATTGGTGTGGTGAGTTTTTGGAGACTTGGTCATTCTATGGGAAGGTAGTAGTCTCTCCTTGGCTTGTTAATTTGTAATCTTCCAACAATATGATTTTGAACATCTTTTCATATGTATAGTTAAGTAGGAATACTGTAGTGTAGAAGGTCTAGAACCTATAGAGAGATAGGGATGGAACTCTGTGTATACATAATTATATAATCACAGATTCTCAAGTTCAATAACCATCTGTATATAAGGCATTTAATTGTTTCTACAGACAACTTAGTGTACATTGAATTGAAAAACAGGAATCGTGATTTCTAATCAAATTGCTCAGCTTTAGAAGTTTATTCCATACTTTAGATTTTTTATATACACATTCAGAAATTATACTAAACATAATAAGTGGGATTCTACAATCTCAGAGACATTTAGTTTGGGGCACAGGAAATGAAATTCATAATGAAAGAAATTTCATTTTTGAGACTTATAATTTCATCAAGTTTTGCCTTAAACTAAAGATTATTTAAAATATATTATCACCTTCAAAATTATAATGAGGACCAACAGAATATATTTCTAGAATATCACTTGTAATTTTCTCTGTGATTCAAATAGATTTGCAAGAGTTCATGTTCTCTGGATACTATTTTAAGAATTAGTCAACAGTTTCAAAGTGAATTTTTTATAGTATCACATTTTGCCAAACATAAAAACATTCCATGTCTTTTCAAATGGATAAAGGAGGAAGCAATTTTTAGATAATATCTCTTTGTACCATATATTTTAAGTGATGCAGTGCAAGATAACATAATAGTCTGGTTTTGATAGGAAGCAACACATTTTGTTATTTTAATTTCACCTTATTCTGCAATTCAACAAACGAAATGGTTGTTACTAAAGTGAAATGAGGTACTTGGGCAGTGACTTAAATAAAATGTGCACCTGCAACACCATTCACAGTAGTCTTGATTTACTTCCACAGAAACTGATAACTATGAGTGCAGGCATTCAAAGGCAGAAGGTCAAAACTACTTAGTTTATTTTCCTATGTTTTTTCTTCCTCTCAGTTGCACTGGCAACTAATTTCCTTTTTATCTACAGACTGCTCTGCATTCTCACAGGGCTTGAGTTTGATCCCTAGCACTGGATAAATGGGAGAAGGACCTGGCAGCCCACCCCTGGAACAATCTCCAAAACACACCGCCATTGAAAATCCTAAGAATAGCAGAGAAACACTGATACAGTGCCGGGCATGGCACAGAGTCAGGGAGTGTTTCATTCTGGTGAACCCTGGGTCACTATGAGTCAGACCTGACTATAACGCACCTAACAACAATAACAACTTATTCAAGGTAAGGTCCCAAAAGGATAATACCGATTATTTAAATAAATTTTCATGATTTAAGTTATTTTGGAATGATTTTTAGAGTTAATCATTTGGAAATACTTTAAAACATTTATGATAGTAAAGCCCCAAAATGTATGCCATCTCATACCCATAATTTATAGAAGGTTGGCTGTGATGACCAATATAAATTTATGAACCATACTTCAATAAGAGATAAAATGTAAGGCTCTGATTTGACAAAATCCTTGAGGTGAGTTTTAGACTTCTATATTCTAGTGGCAGGTCACAAGGAGAGATCAAGACAATTTCAGATGGAAGAATTAATTACTTAAAAACACAGATGATCAGATGTCTTCCAGACACCAGATAGGGATTTATTCTTGATATGATTTATGATTTACTTTATGACCACATGATTCAGCTCCACAATATCTAGAACTACAGTTAAAAATGTAAAAAGTATTGAAAAGGAATTCCAGTCTGTATTTTCCATACACCTGACCTAAATGATTAGACCAAATTTGGTAGAAAAATGGATGTAAGGCAAGGGAAAATGCAGTTTCTTCAAGTATAAAACACACCCACTACTTCTTTTTCCTACCTGGGCCACATGGGTGTGCATGCACAGCAGATACTTTGGCTTCCTCCTGATTCCATACATATCAAGATAGAGTCTCACCAGGCAGCTGCTACACACCTACAGTCCCAGCTCTTCAGATAGCTGAGGCAGAAGGATTGTGAGCTCAAAGCCAGAGGCACCGAGTGCAATTTAGTGAGTACTTCTCTCAAAATAAATAAACAAACAAACAAATAAAAGGCTAAAGGTGTCACTCATTGGTAGAGTATGCTTACCTAGCATGTGTGAGGGCCAACATTTAACTCTCTAATACTGAAAAGGAGAGGGAAGAAAGGAGGGAGGGATGGAGGAAGGAAGAGAAAGCAAAAGAGAGAGACAGTCCCTAACAAGTACAGGCTGGCTCTTCATTGGTATTCAGAAGGCACTTGGAAGGGTTTCATTGATATATTTTGCCTTTTCCTCCACAAGCGAAGGAGATCAGCAAAGAATTCTATTGTCCACCATTAGCACCCTTTAGGGACCTTTACCTAAAAACCTCTACATATTGGACTTCAAAAGAAGAGCATGTGTTGGATGGTACTTTCTAAAGCAGATGTGTGCCAATGGTCATGGAGGAATATGACTAGACTTGGAAGGTTATTGACACTGACATTTAAGCTGGGTCTCTGTGTGCATGTGCATACAGATAGTAAATTAAATCAGCTCTAAATGTATCAAAGAAAAGGGGCTTCATTCTGGAGATAAACCTGTATTTTTCACAGGGGTATATGAACTATAATATTTAATGTTGCAACATGGCCACAGGGCTTTTTCATGTATTCCCACATCACGTATCTTTATCATGTTTTAGTATAGTAGTCAAATGCTCAATACTTTGCTTGGCTTTTCATACTCCCTCAGAGGCAGTAGGTAGGAAAGATCTGGACCCCAAGACAGAAAATTACAAGTGAGGTCTTTGCAAAAACTACAGCAATTAACAAAAAATGTATTCAAATCTCAGTGAAGACGAGTACTACAAAATATTAAATATATAGGGCTAGACACACAGAGAAAAAGACTTCAAAAAGCCGTTATAATCCAGGCCACTGATCAGAGGAAAAATGTCTCTCTTCTGAGATGACTCTTCAATGCAGAAGTTAGAAATTTAAAGTTGTACTACCTGTGTGATACAGAAATACCTATGCTGAGAAACTAAAGTCCAAAAGACTTTTGTAAAGCTAATGATTCATCTGAGATATGAAATAAGTCTTAAAGGACACTTCCAAAAATAAGCTGCAAATATTCACACACAAAATATATTTCTTGTTAAAAATAAATTATAAGTCAAATATGATAAAACTGAAGGAAAATATGAAACCATAAGTGAAATGTCTATAGCTATACTACCCTGGCTTCTGATCCCATCTGATCGCAGAAGCTAAGCAAGGTCAGGTCAGGTTAGTTCTTAGATGGGAGACTGCCTGGGAATACCAGGTGTTGTAGGCTTGGGAGAAGGACCTGGCAGCCAATTCTCAAAAATCAATCAGCTGTGGAAAAACCCTATAAATAGCAGAGAAGCATTAACATAATGCTGGGCATGGCAGAGGGTTGAGAAGTGTTTTGTTCTGTTGTAAATAGGGATACTATGAGTCAGACAGGACTCAACAGTACCTAATAAAAACATAAGCGAAAATAAGCAGACACCAAGATACTAAAAGTGTACTTAAAACTTGAAATAATAATTCAAGCATTATAAAAGTATCTGTAGTCAAAATTACTAAAAATAAGAAATAAGTGTTAAAGAATAAGTAAAATTGTACAAACACACACACACAAAAGCAAAAAGACATGAAAATGATACGATGAAAACAAAGTAGGCACATATGGAAGTAAAAACAGAACTCTTACAAAATTAAAAGTAGAGCCATTGCAATAAAGAAAAGAAAACTTCAGCAAATGAATAAACTTGTATCTTAAGAATTTGAAAAGAGGGTAACTGCACAACACTCCAAGGAAATTATAGAGAATGAAACAGAAAAAGAAAATATTCCCAAAACAGAGATTACATAAAGTTTGAAAGGGAGAAAAACACTTTTTAAAAAATTCAAGACAATGACCCATAAATGCAGAAAATTCATATATAGATTGAAAGGGTACAAACTGTAGCCCAGAATTCCATATCCAAAGAATCAACCAGATGTGAGTGCCAGAGACTCAAAAATTTGACCTCTGATGCACCTTAGAGGAGTAATTTCTAGAATTTATAAAGAACTCAGGAAAGTAAATCCCAAGACTACAAATAACCCAATACACAAGGGGACAAAGGAATTGAACAGACAGTTTTCAAATGAAGAAGTTCATAAGGTTAAGAAGCACATTTTAAAAGGCTCAATATCCCTAGCCTTTAGGGAAATGAAAATAAAACCAACTCTGAGATTTCACCTAACTCCAGTAAGAATGGCAAAGATCAACAAAACAAATAATAACAAATGCTGGTAAGGATGTGGAGAAAAAGGAACTCTCTTCACTGTTGGTGGGACTGTAAATTAGTTCAACCACTTTGAAAATCAGTATGGAGATACCTTATAAAACTAAAATAGAACTTCCATATGATCCAGCTATACCACTACTGGGAATATCCCCAAAGGGGACAAGTCAACATACCGCAGACACACCTGCATCTCCATATTCAATGTAGCACTCTTCACAATAACAAGGATATAGAACCGAGCAAGATGTCCATCAACAAAGAATGGATAAAAAATTATGGTACATACACACAACGAAATATTATTCAGCAATAAAAAGTGAAATAATGTCTTTTGAAGCAAAATGGATGGAACTAGAGAAAAACATCTTAAGTGAATGAACACAAGCCCAAAAAGAGAAATACCATATGTTCTCACTCATAGGGAGCTGAATCTTACCTAAAGAAAGAAAAAATCCTATACATGCGTTGATATATTAAAATGCATAGGTAAATTTAGTGAAGAAGGGATAATATAAAGAGTAGAAAAAAGGAGGGAGTGAACTAGCAAAGAGAAGTGAAGATTGTAGAAGGTGGAATGGGACGGAGAAACAATGTAGAGGGATAAAGGGGAGAGGATAATCTCAATGTAAATAGTTCAACTTCATGAATACATGGGAAAAATAAGGGAATATAACCCAAATATGCATACAAGTTTTACTACATATTAGTCATAAGATTCCAAAAACCTTCTGAGCTGATAAAAATATAACGAAAAGTGATGTAATAGTTGCAGAATGTAAAAACCAAATGCTGTATTACTCTGTAACCTACCATCCTTTACCAATAAAGAGGGAATAAAAAGAGCTATGAGAGGAGCCCTCAAATGAAAATAGAAAGCAAATCAAGATCCAAGAAAAGGGTCCTACCTATGAATAAAGTAAAGGGATTTCCTGATTATATTCCTTGACAGACCACAAAGCACACAGCACAATGACTATCAAGACCCATATTGATGTACAGGTAGTGTGTTAACTAGGAAAGGAAGGACAGAGTATTCCAATAAAGGGAGAGCAAAAGATCTCTTAGGTTCATAACGTAGACAAAGATAAATCAAATAAATTAAAAACTGAAATGTTAAAAAAACTGTAAAATTTTACAGAATTTCAAAGAACTCTCTTATGAATTAGGATTAGGAATGCATTTTAAAAAACCAGAAACATAAAAACAAATTACATGTATTTATGGACATTAAAATTTCAAACTTTAGGAAACCAGAAGCTTCTATAAATAAAATGAAAATACAAATACATGATGGAAATACCCTTTTTAATAAATTGTATACAATATTAGCCTATAGCCATAGCACCCTGGCATCGATCTTACCAGATTTCGGAAGGTAATCAGGGCCCGGCCTGGTTAATACTTGGATGGGAGATTGTATTGGAATACTAGGTGCTGTAGGCTTGGGAGGGGGACCTGATAGCTCATTTCCAAAAGAATCATCCATTAAAAATCCTATGAATAGCAGAGAAGCACTGACAATTGTGCTAGGCACTGCACAGTGTCAGGGACTGTTACATTCTGTTGTACATAGGGTTACTATGAGTCGGACCCAAGACAAGTGCACCTAACAACACTATAAGGGTACTTGAAAACATCCAGTAGTTAACCAAAACAGCTACCTGGCCAACTGTTTGCAAGAGATCCATATTTGTGCCTATTCCCAAGAAGACAGATACAAAAAATGTAAAATTATTGAATAATATCATTAACAACACCTGCAAATAACATTTTGCTGACAATCATTTGAAAGCAACTGCAGCACTACATAGACAGGGAACTGATGGAACAACAAGCTACATTCAGAAAAAGGGCATGGAACCAAGGACATCATTGCTGATGTCAGACAGATATTACCTGAAAGCAGAGGATATCAGAAAGATGTCTATGTTTTATTGACCATGCAATGGCATTTGAATGTGTGGATCATAACAAATTACGGATAATATTGTGATGAATGGGTACATCAGAGCACTTAATTGTATTCGTGAGAAATCTGTACATGGATCTGGAGTCAGTTGTTTGAACAGAACAAGGAAACACTGCCTGGTTTAAAGTGAAGAAAGAGTGTGCATCTGGGATGTATCCTTTCAACATACCCCTTCAATCTCTATGCTTGACAAATGATCTGCGAAGCTGGACTTTATGAAGAAGAACGCAGCATTGTACTTGCAGAAAGACTCACTAACCCTGTGTTATACAGATGACATAACTCTGCTTGCTGAAAGTGAAGAGGATTTGAAATGTTTACTGATGAAGATCAAAGAACACAGCCTTAGGTATGGATCGTGCCACAATACCAGCAAAACAAGACCCTTACAACTAGGTCACTACACAATTTTATGATAACTGGAGAAAATATTAAAGTTGTCCAATATTTTTCTTTACTGGGCTCTACCATCAACATCTGGACTAGGATTTCACTCAGTCGGTAGAGCACCAGTCTTCAGTCTCTGAGGTCCTGGATTCAATTCCCAGCACTGCAAAAATGGGAAAAAGACATACAATCCACTCCCAAGGCAATACCACAACAACCAGCCATTGAAAACCCTACGAGGGTCACTATGAGTTGGACATGACTGGACAGTACCTAACAACAACAACAACCATCAACACCCATAGAAGCAGCAGTCAAGAAATCAAAAGACACGTTGGGGAAGAGCTATTGCAAAAGACCTCTTTAAAGGGTTGAAAAGTAAGCTGCCACATTGAAGATGAAGGTGCATCTGATGCATGTCATTGTATTTCCAGTCATATCATATGGTTATGAAAGCTGGACATGGAATAAGGGAGACAGAAGAAGAACTTATGCTTTTGAATTATAGTGCTGGAGACAATTATTGAATATACCATGGCCTCCCAAAAGAACCAACAGATCTGTCCTAGAAGAAGTGCAATCAGAGTGCTCCTTGGAAGCAAGGATGGCCTGACTGTGTCTTATGTAATTTGGACATGTTGTCAGGTGGAACCAGTCCCCGGAGAAGGACATGATGTTTGGGAGAGTGGCAGGTCAATGAAGAAAAGGAAGACTCTCAACAAGGTGTACTGACAAAGGGTCTGCAACAATGGGCTTAAATATAAAAAGATCATGTGCCTGGCATAGAATCGGGAGTGTTTCATTCTACTGTATATAGCGTTGCTATGAGTCAAACCTGTCTTGACAGCACCAAACAACAACAACGATCTTACAATGTGACCTTACTTGGATATGAGAGTGTTACAGAGATGATTACAGTAAAATCTCATAACTGGGTGAGCTCTAATCTAATATTCTTGGTGTCACAGAAGTGTGAAATGTGGATATAGGTACACACACAGGGAGAATGCTATCTGGCCACAAAAGGAAAGGTAAGGGTGAAGCTTCTACAATCTCAGGAACCCCAAACATCAGCACATCACTGGGAAGCTAAAAGAGGGTTGTAAGTGTCCCCCTCAAAAAAAATCAAACGTGACAACCTTGATCTCAGACTTCCATCCTCCAGAAATATGAAACAATAAATTTGTGTTGAAAGTCACTCCATCTGTGATACTTTGTTTTGGCAGCCCTCGCAAACTAATATAAATGTCATGCACTGAGATTCAGAACACATTGGATTTTACTTAAAGATAGGAAGTAATTAATCTCTTTTTCAGATCACAAATCTCGACTCTGACAGTGTCTCATCTATTTCTCAATAAATGGAAATTCCATTAGCTCCCTCAGGCATCTAGATTATCATTTAGTAAAAGACACTTCCATAGCACCAAGGAGGGAACATAAAGAAATCATACCCAATCACTCTGTGCTCAGAAAGGGCAAGGCAGACCTCCCCTGTCCTGGAACCTCCCACCTGCACACTCTGGGCCAGCTTCTCCCTCTGCATCAGCTGCTCTCCTGCCCAGGAGGCATATTTGGAAATGGGGTTAACATGTTCAAGTCTCTGTTGAATTGTCTTGAGTAATCCAGTAGTTTGGAATATGTGAGAGTAGGTCTAAACTGTACTAAAAAAATTACCCTACAGGGAGGAAGGAGTTAATGTAGTTTTAAAAGTGGACTCCTTTAAATACACAATCTGTCAGATCCCAACACACTTGGCTACCACAGCCTGCTTGTGTAGCAAATAAAGTAATGCCCTCTCAGGAAAACAGGTGCACTTATTATTCTAGGCCTCTCATCAACAGAATCACCAAAATTATTTACGTGACCACATCTGAAAAAACATGCATAAATGCATTCCATTTATTTATCATTTTATTATTATTATCATCAGCATTTTTCAAGAGACCTCTTTAAAATATTGAAAAGTAAAGACGTCACATTGAAGAGGAGAGTTTGCCTGACTCATACCATGATTGTTGCTGTCACATAATATGATAGTGAAAGCTGGACGTTGAATAAGGGAGACAGGAGAAGAATTGATGCCTTGAATTATGGTGCTGGAGACAAGTAATGAATGTACCATGGACTGCCAAAAGAACCAACAGATCTGTCCTATAAGTGCAACCAGAGTGCTCCTTGAAAGCAAGGATGGATAGACTCTGTCTTATGTATTGGGAACATATTGTCAGGAGGGACCAATCCCTGGAGAAGGACATGTTTGGGAGAGTAGCAAGTCAATGAAAAAAAGGAAGACCCTCAACTACATGTATTGCTACACAGTCTGCAATAATGGGCTGAAACATAAAAAAGATCATATCCGGTACAGAATCAGGGAGCATTCTCTTCTGTTATACATAGGATCACTATGAGTCGGACCCAACTTGATGTCACATAACAACAACAACAACAATTTTATTATCATCATTACTATTATTAAGGAAGGGAAAGGAGGATTACACAGACAAAATGTGAAAATAACCTTAATTTTGAAAAGGCTAAAAACCCTTTTGACTGATTTTAGCCTTCCTCAACCTTAAATCCATGCATCTATCACTAATGCTTTGCACCTTATGTCTCTGCCTTCCTTGTTTTAATCTGTTTTCAAGAATTACTTTCACTTATGCTAGACAGTAGAGCACTAGCAATAGTTTCAATTTACTCTCAAGACAAATCTATAAGTGAATGACAAAAACAGTATAGACAGGAGACAAAGCAAGGAAAAGACGTGGCTTTAGGAGAAGTCCTTATCAGCTCCATCTCATAGGCGGTCTAAAGCATGAGTGGCATCACACTTTTGGTGTTTTTGTTTATTTATTTTCAAGACTGAGTCTCTCTATGTAATCAGGCTGGCTTTGAACTTGCAATCCCACTGCTTCAGTTTCATGAAGGCTGGGATTACAGTTGTGTACCATCACTCCCAGAGGCATCACAGTTGTGTAGTGCCCCAAACAAGAAGCCTAAACTGTCATAGCCTTACACCAGTCCATCACTGTTGGCATCTCATCCCCAGGGTGGTAGAGCATTACTTCCTAGGGATCACAAGACAGGACAATGTGCAACAACCCAAAATCACCTGCAGATATGGGTGCAGAGGAAAGCCATAGCAGCAAGCACATACAGCAACTGATGACAGTCGCTACCTGGTCAATAGGTACTGAGGGCATCAATCCACTCCAATATGATCAATCACATATGTTTACTCTATACTAAATGACTGGGAGATGCATACGGTATAAAAACCATGGGCCCCACTCTTTAGATCTTTAGCTTCATTGAGAAAATAAGATATAAATGCAGAAAAAATAATAAAGACAGGTTTCTATTTTAGTGTAACTATTTATATTAAATCTAACAACATACAACCAGATTCCAAGATCTTTCATTCTTGAGTTTATCACAGATGGGGTTATATATTGCATGCAATGAAATAAAAATCTTTAATGCTAGTTTTCTTCAAAATTGAAATAATAAAGAATATTCAGATTCAAGTTATGGAAAAAAATCATTAAGTGAGTTTGATAATTTCTGAAGGTCAGAAAATATCTCATAAAACCTTACATATGAAACTTTGTCACGACTCAAAGTGAGAAAGAACAACTGTAAACATCCATTAATAATTGGAAGGTGAATTTTACATAGTTTGAATCTAGGAAAGTTAGAAGTTGTCACAAGGGAAATGGAGTGCATAAACATCAACATTCTAGGCATCAGTGAGCTAAAACGGACTGGCATGGGCCATTTTGAATGAGGTAATCATATGCTTTACTCTGCTAGAAATGACAGATTAAAGAAAAATGGGGTTGTATTCATCATCAAAAAAGACATCTCAAGATCTGTCCTGAAGTACAAAACTATCAGTGATATAATAATATCCATATGTCTACAAGGAAGGTCAGTTATTATGACTATAATTCAAATTTATGCAGGCACCACTAAGCCTACAAATGAAGATAGGGAAGATTTTTCCCAGCTCCTACAATCTGAAATAGATTGAACATGCAATCATGATGTATGGATAATTACTGGTGACTGGAATGTAAAAGGTGCAAACAAAGAAGCTCTCAGCAGATGGAAAATGTGGCCTTGGTGACAAAAACGATGCTGGAGATTGTATGATAGAATTTTGTCAGACCAATGACATTTTCATTGCAAATACATTTTTTCACCAATGTAAATGGTGACTATACACATGGAATTCACCAGATGGAGCACACAGGAACCAAATTGACTAGATTTGTGGAAAGAGTTGATGAAGAAGCTCAATATCAAAAGTTAAAACGATGCAGGGCTGATTGTGGGTCAGACCATGAGCTGCTCATATGTAGGTTCAAACTGAAAGGAAGAAAATTAGAATACATATACAAGAGTGGAAGTATGACCTTGAGTATATTCCATCTGAGTTCAGAGACCACATCAAGAACAAGTTTGATGTGTTAGACACTAATGATCTAAGACTAGATGAGTTGTGGCATGACAACAAATATATCATACATGAGAAAAGCAAAAAGTTATTTAAAAGATATGAAAAAAAGAAAAGACCAAATTACATGTCAAAAGATACTCTGAACCTTTCACTTGAACATGGAGCAGCTAAAATCAAAGAAAGACATGATGAAGTTAAAGAACTAAACAGAAGATTTCAAAAGGCAGCTTCTGAAGACATAAATAATATACTGACATTTTCAAGGAGCTAGAGATAGAAAACCAAAAGGGAAGAACACACTGTTTTTCTTAAGCTTAAGGAATTGAAGAAAAAAATTGAAGCCTTGAGTGGCAATAGTGAAGGATTCTACTGAGAAAATATTAAATGACAAAGGAAACATCAAAAGAAGATGAAAAGAATATACAGAGTCATTATACCAAAAAGAATTGGTGGATGACCAATTATTTCAAGAGATTGCATAACATCAAAAACCAATGGAACTGAAGGAAGAAATGGAAGCTGCCTTGGAGGAATTGGTGAAACACAAGGCTCCAAGAATTGATGGAATACAAATACAGATGTTTCAGCAAACTGGAGGTGCTAACTTATTTATGCCAAGAGATTTGGAAAATAGCTACCTGGCCAACTGACTAGAAGAGATCCATACCTGTACCTATTCCAAAGACAGGGTCCCCAAGAGAATATGGAAATTATCAAATGATATCATTAATATCACATGCAAGTAAAATTTTGCTAAAGATCATTCAAAAGTGACTGCATGAGTACCTAGACAGGGAACTGTTGGAACATCAAGCCAGATTCATAAGAGGATGTGGAACCAGGGACATCATTGGTGGTGTCAGATGGATATTAACTGAAGCTGTAGAATATCAGATAGATATCTATTCATGTTTTATTGGCTATGGAAGGGCCTTTGACTGTGTGGACCATCCAAATTGTGGATAACACTGTGAAAAATAGGAATACCAGAGCACTTTCTTGTACTCATGAGGAATCTGTATATGGACCAGGAAGCATTCCTCAAGCAGGACATGAAACACTGCCAGGCGTAAAGTCAGGAAAGGTATGTGTCAAGGCTATATCCTTTCCCCATAACTCTTTAATCTCTACTATTAGCAAATAATCCAAGAAGATAGAGTTTTTGAGGAAGAACGTGGCATCAGGATTGGAGGATGACTCACTAACAACATGAGTTATGCAGTTGACACAACTCTGCTTGCTGAAAATGAAGATGACTTGAATCATTCACTGGTGAAGATCAGAGACCACAGCCTTCCGTATGGATTGTACCTGAACATAAACAAGACAAAAATCCCTACAACTGAGTCAGTATGTAACTTCATAATAACTGGAGAAAAGGTTGAGGTTGTCCAAGATTTTGCTTTCCTCGCTTCAACCATCAACACCCACGGAAACAATCAAGAAATCAAACGACGTATTGGGAATAGCTGTTGCGAAAAACCTCTTTAAAGTATTGATAAGTAAAGAATCAGGGAGTGTTTTGTTGTGTATAGGGTCACTGTGAGTCAGACTTGACTCAATGGCACCTAATAACAATATCATCTTGCCTAAATATGCCAAATCTCAAATGGTGTTGAATAACATTTTACCACAACTACATTTTTCAGATTATTTCCAGTATTTATTTTCCCTTTTTTTTCTCTATTACCACAGTATCTTAGGTCTTATAATTTGTCTCATAGGAAGGCAAATGTGAAAATTACCTTCCCTCCTGACATATATATATATATATATATATATATATATATATATATATATATATAGTTGTTGTTGTTGTTGTTGTTGTTGTTAGGTGCCGTCAAGTCAGTATCTGACTCATAGTGACCCTTTGTACAACAGGGGAAACACTATTATCAGTGCTTCTCTGCTGTTCATAGGGTTTTCAATGGCAGATTGATTTTTAGGAGAGGGTTGCCAGGTCCTTCTCCCAAGCCTACAGCTTCTGGTGTTCCCAGGCGGTCTCCCATCCAGGTACTAACCAGGCCCAACCCTGCTTAGCTTCCAAGATCTGATGGAATCGGATGCCACAGGGCTACCGCTGCAGGCATCTATCTATCTATCTATCTATCTATCTATCTATCTATTTATCTATCTATCTATATATATATATATATATATGGGCTGGGATTTAGCTCAGTGGGTAGAGCGCTGCGCTGCAGTCTCTGAGGCTCTGAGTTCAATTCCCAGCACCGCAAAAATGGGAGAAGGGCCTGGCAATCCACTCCCAAGGCAATCCTGAAATAGTCAGCTATTGAAAACCCTATGAGGGTCACTATGAGTTGGATACCTACTGGATGGCACCTACCAACAACAACATATATATATTATATAATATATATACACATACATACATACACATACATGCATACATACACACACATACATATAAATGTATATATATGCATATGTATATACAAATATGTGCATAGATGTATATATATATATCATGTGTGAACATATAGATATAGATATGTCTATAATCACATACACTACACTTTTGCATTAAGTTCTTTTACAAGGTGGAATTTTATAATAAAATTAACTATTAAAATCATATTAATCTGAGTATATTTGAGTAGCTGGGACTATTGCTAAAGTCCCATAAAATTCATAATCATAGTTCTTGCATAAAAATGAAAAATAACTAATTTTATTATAATTCTCAATAGAAAGATATGTCTGAAAATTTACCATTCTTCTAATATTTTCCATTATGAATATTCCTGATGGTTATTCAAATTCTTGTTGTTTTTATGTACCTCTGAGTTGTGTCCAACTCATAGTGGCCCTCATAGGGTTTTCAATGGTTGATTGTTTTGGGATTGTTTTGGGATTGTTTCAGGAGGGGACTGCCACATCCTTCTCCCATTTTTGCTGTGTTGGATATCGAAATCAGGTTCTCAGAAAGTGCAGAGAGGCACTTTATCAACTGAGCCAAACTCCAGCCCCATTCAAATTCTTAGATTCACGAATAATAATGACAAAGCTTTGTTGCTATGAATTTTCCTTTCTAAGAACTCATAGTTGCAGAGTATGAAGCTAGTGGCAGAGAGCCTGTGTAACAAATTGTTGCAAACACCTTATATTAGAGTACATGATGTTTAGCTGAAGGAAAAATAATAATAAGAATTTGATCTTTGTGTTTGCAAACTCAAGTATACGCAAGGAAACAGTATCTTCAAGGGAGAACATTTTTCCTCCTGCTTGAGAAATCAGCATTGATTTCTATATATTCTGACAATATGACCTGGCCCTAAATTTCTAGAATGCTGTACTCCAGATAAGAGATACCTTCTACACTAATGATGCTGGTAGGGCACATTCAATTCTCCTTAACTGCTTGATGATGAATCAGACTTGTAATCCAAAATCTGATTATATAAAAGCAATTAAAAGATTTTACACTTTAGGCTTGTGGTCATCTAGGTCCTTTATTTCTGGCATTCATCATTTCATATATGAAAAAATAAGCCTGGAAAAACAGATGTAAAATTCAAGAACACAAGATTCAGTTGCAAAGAGAACAAACAATTAATATTAGGCAGGCAAGCATCTGTGTATCTATGGTTGTATTAAAACCAAGAAAGGTCCACCAACTTGAAGTAACTTATCTTTTTCAGATAAGCCTGATAATCTATCTTACTTACAGTAAGTCAAGCTAAAGCATGCTACTATAATGCAATGTCAAATTCTTCACACAAATTTTAGAAATTTTGGGTGTAAATTACTTATTTCCTTAAAGTGGCTCCTTAATGAACCATACATCCATTCCACTAACACTGGTATTGCTTATTTAAAAAGACTGGTGACCCAGGAGGTTCAGGCAGGAAGATTGCAAGTTCAAAGCCAAGGCAGTCTGTGCAGTGTAGCAAGACTGTGTCTCAAAATAAAAAATAAAAAGGTTGCTTGGGAGTTTAGTCTCATGGTAGAACACTTGCCTAGCATGCATGCTGTCCTGAATTTAACCCCTTAATACCAAAAAAAAAAAAAAGTTTGGGACACTTGCCTTTGGGTCTTTGGTCCTTTTTCTGATGCTGGTAAAACCTTAACTAGAGGGTAGATTTCATTTTTAAAAATAGCCAAAATCCATTGAGACACATGTTCCATGAATATATAATGAGAAGTCACAAATGATCAACAAATGCAAACAGAGGGATACATCAAAAGCATATAAATACTAGCTTTACAGATATTGAGAATATACAAAATGTCCATTGTTACAATAAATGTATGCGAATTGGTTAGTTTTAGAGATTTTTACTTCTTTAAAGGTTTCAAAAAATTATTTCTCACAGTGTTTCCCATGGCTTGAAAATCCCTTTGAGAATCCACAAATGTCACGTGCCAGGAGAGAAGAAAGTCAAGAAAATATTTCTTCCTATGAAATTATTTTATCAGTATTAAAATTACCTCACTGACTCCAGAGGGAGTTGAGATTTGTGGCCTTGATGATATGGTTGCCTCTATTGTTCCATTAGTTAGAGGCCAGCCTGTCTCAATCTCTGTCCTAACAAATATGAATCATGAGTTCACAGCCTGCATTAACTTTACTCTAAGAAAAACAAGTTAACCTTTGTGGTCAGAGTTGGCCTTGCTCAGTTAGTGGAGGGTATATTTATAAGTAATGAAAATAAAATGCCAAGATATCAATAAACTTCATAAGTATTATGGATGAGTTACTATCTGTTATTAGATCCGTCTGGAAATGATTTGTCTTCAGTAATATAGAAGGATTATGGTGCACTGGTCAGTGATGCTGTCTGGAATCACTTAATAAATTATTTTCCTTGGGAGTTGAATGTATGATTCTAGAGAAAAATATATTATCTGCCCCAATTTTAAAAGTAGAGCTAGGAGGTTGCTTAGGCTTATCATTGAGATAAAGCTTGATGTCCTGAGGGTAAATCTATGAAATTCAAGTAAAAGTTTAGGGTCTTTGGAGTATATTTTAATGGCTCCTACAATTGCAGGGAAGTATTTGTGTGCTTAAATATGTTCTTGTGCATGTGTCTGTGTGTGTTTGTGAAGGAAGGGTGAAAATTCCAACATTTTACTATTAATAGATCTTTGGAAGTTAATTATATAAAATTTATTTCACATAAATATGATATTTCTTCTTTCTCTCCAACTATACTGCACAGAATGATGAGTACTAAAATGTTGAAACCCACTAGAAGTTTACTTGAATGGGTTCGCTTTCTTGTGTCTAAGTGATAGGGGTTGCCAGGCTCCAAGAAAGAGAATACAGGGGCCTCTGCCACCATCTTTTTCCCAGGCACCCTTTGAGACATGAGTGTCAACATGAGTTTCTCTGAGACAAATGGTTTAATCTGGTAGTCAGTACTTCCTTGGTAGATAATATCCTTTACAAATCATATGATTGCTAGTAGGTAGTACCTTCTTGCAAATGCCCTGGTCTGTACCCAGTCACACCTTTAAAAGTGGCCTGGTCAATGGCCAATAGCAGCTTTACATATGAAGACAATAGGTTCCTCTGTGCCTAAGCTAGGAAGAGAAGGGATCTCCTTTGAGGCAAAAATCCCTCCCAATAAAGAAAACCTGTTTTAAAACCAAGATGGCCAGGCTAAGCCAAAAGTTAAAAGAACTATGACAGATCTTGAGAAGATAAAACAGGGGAGGAATATCTGTCCTCTTTAAGAGATAAGGACTTAAAACTCCTCAAAGCCCTCATTCTTGATGCAGTTTTGTGCACATGTCCACAGAAGTCTATAATGGTCTAGTGGCTGGACCTTCACACTTTCTGACCTCTAACTCAAAAGGGTAAATGTAGCTCTTTGTGACCTTCACTTTCCGATTTCTATCTCAGAAAGCATGGTCTAAATCTCAAACCTGCTTGCCCTGGCACTCAGGGCCCTTACCTCTTCTATAACTCTGAATAAATTATCTTTGAAGATCCATTTTTGACCTCATTTTAAAATTCTTTTATTAAAAAATCAAAGACCTGAAAGGGCACCCAGCTACCTGAAGATGTAAGGAGACAGCAGAAATGCTTTGTCATTTTTTAATAATTTACTGGGAAGATGCTAGACGTAAATGCAAGGTAACTTTTTGACAATTTGTTTATTTGACTTCTTTCAGATTATCAGAGCTATTGAAAGAACTCACTCATTATTTTAATCCCTCAGATTCAATTGTCCATAAAGTGTCCTTGCAAAATGTAGGAGTAAAATATGTTGCCTATTATATACAAATAGCTTACAATAAAATGGCAGTTATCAACACGGAGCCTGAGAATGGAGCTATTCAAAGGCCAACTGAATGTCATGACACATTGATGAAAACAGGTCCTTCTTTGAAAGCAAAATATATGACAGCATGTTTTAGATTATAACTTTAAGAAAAAACAGCTATTAATATAGTTTGTCATTCAATCGTTGTTGTTGTTAGGTGCCATCAAGGCGGTGTCCGACTCATAGCGACCCTCATAGGGTTTTCAATGGCTGACTGTTTCGGGATTGCCTTGGGAGTGGGTTGCCACATCCTTCTCCCATTTTTGCGGTGCTGGGAATTGAACTCAGGACCTCAGAGACTGCAGCACAGCGCGCTACCAACTGAGCTAAATCCCAGCCAACAGTTGTCATTCAATAGTTAACTTTATTCATATACTCTGTCTATATGCATGCATGCAAGGGTTTCCTAAGCTGAGCAGAGAATACACATGAAGCAGGTAATACAAAAGAAAAAAATTCCTTTTCTCCATTTGATATAACCTCAATCTAGGAAGATACAGGAAATAAGATCAAGCTTTGCACATGATGAGTTTGGATACTAACTCTTCCATTTGAAGCAATCATTTTTGGGCAAATAATATAACCTTCCCACATTTCAGTTCTCTAACTTTTAAAATAAGCATGATGCTATAAATTTAACAATATGGATGTGAAGATTAATCAGAAATACACATGGAGTGTTTCTTAGAAGCCACTCAATTGACATTATCATTTCATTGCCTTTTCTGTCTTTTTTCTTTTTCTAACTTTAGAGGAATAAAAGTGCTTATATACAGCAGACAGAACAAACATTCTCAAGGAAATATGTTTGGATTCGGTTATTATTCTCCCATTATCTATGACCTTGTTTAACTCTATGACTAATGCTTTAAAAGTTAATTTTTAACTTTAATTGGTAAAAATGCAGGTAAAAAGGACCTATTAGAGTTATTATGAGGATTAAATTAATTCATTTGTGTAAACCATTTGAAAATGTCTGAAACATGTTGTTGTTGTTAGGTGCCATCAAGTCGAGTCCAATTCATAGCAACCCTATGTACAGCAGATCAAAACACTTCCCAATTCTGTGCCAGGCACACAATCTTATTTATATTTAAGCCCATTATTGTAGACACTGTGTCAATTCATCTGGTGGAGGGTTTTCCTTTTTTTTTGTTGACCTGCCACTCTCCCAAACATGATGTCTTTAAACACTAAATACATGTTTAGTATTATTTTTATACACAGAAAAAAAAACTAATTCTAAGAGATTATAATGTTCTTTGAAAATATTCTAAGTGGTGGTACTTACCCCATGTATGTTGTCCTTTGGAGTCACGGAGTTAGATCTGACTCATAGCAACACTAAGTACAGCAGAATGAAGCACTACCCTACACTGTGCCATGCACGTGATCTTTTTATGTTTCAGCCCAATGTTGCAGTTACTACCTTTCTCCTCATTAACAACTATACCACATTAGCAAAAGGAGGTCGCAGAGGCTTTTCTCTATTCCTGTCATTAAGGTCAGCTGAACTTTTAGGAGGCTTTCTTGTATGCCTTCCAGTCTGAGGGGCCTCATTTTCTGGTAATGTATTGTACAATGATTCTCTGCTATTCATAGGGGTTTGGAGAGTGGGCTGCCAGGTCCTTCTCTCTAGTCTGTCTTAGTCTGGAAGCTCAGCTGAAACCTGTCACCATGGCTGGTGACATACTTTCAGCACCATAGCAACATGCAAGTCCCCACAGCATGACAAGCTGACAGGCACATGGAGAAATCCACACATAGTCCTCTGATATCTACGGAAAGATACACTTTAAACATAGAAATTATGACTATAGTCAAAGCCAATTCTTAACATTATTTTATGTTTCTTCAAGATATATCCTTAGATCCAGCCTTGACAGGATAGTATTCCTATTCCTTATTCCTAAGATCCTACTACCACATTCACTTCAACCCACCTACCATATTAATTTTAAAAATACAAAAACACTTGTTATTTTAGAAAATGAGGCAAAGAAATATTAATGCATAGCATTAGAAGCATATTCAACACAGGAAAGAAAACTGTATTCCTAACAACAGCCTAAGAGTAGGTATTTAATTGAATAGTTGTGTTCATAGGTAGGTTTGTAGGGAGATGCTTGGAAGAAAGACAAAATGGCCTAACCGTACACATTTAGCATGTCCAAAATTATACCATTAATTCTAAGCTCTTAGCGCTATGTGAAACTATATAATACAATTATATTTGATTTCATTTTACTTTTAAGTTATTCTCACAAATATCCATGTTTTCAAGAATTAGAAGTTTTCTCATTTATTATTTTATTCCTAGGACATAGAACAATGCCTGGCAAAAAAGGAATCACTGCTTACAGTATATTCTTGATGCCAATCTCTTTCAACAGTTTTAGAGGGCTACAAAAGCAGACACATATTAGAATCATTTGTGGGTTGGATTCACGTGTGAGAGGGCTCTATGTACAGCAATCCAATATGTACATGAATCTAATCTGCACCTACATTGGTATATATTTTGGACATTGTCAGGAGGGACTAACTTCTGGAGAAGGACATCATATTTGGGAGAGTGATGGGTCAATGAAAAAAGGAAGACCTTCAACTAGATGGATTGGCACAGTGCCTAAAACAATGGGCTTAAATATAAAAATCATCATGTGCCTTGCACAGAATTGGAGAATGTTTTTTTCTGTTGTATGTAGAGTCACTATGAGTTGGACTCCACTCAACAGCACCTAACAGCAACACCAAAGCTGTGGAAAGATTGCAGATTAGAATCAATAATATGTGGTATTGAATGCACACGTGGAAAAATGATTAGCTTGATGGATGAGCAGATTTTTCTTTAGGTCCAAATATAGTCCTAGCACTTCTACTACAGAAGACCTCTTATATTTGTTATATATAATAAAAGTAACAAAAATTCATATTATCATAAATACATACCATTATAAATATAGTAGGAAGGCTTGGGGTATCTATGGAAACATTCATTCTTGTGTTTCCATAGTGACATTTGGTGGTAACTGTTATTTAATCATATTCTTTTGCTTTCCAGCCTATGCCCTGACCTAAACTCTGAGATGAGAAGATTATCCCATTTCTTCTGATGGAAGAGAGGCAAAAGAGGAAAAGGACACAAGGATATGAATTACAGCAAATTATAGAAACTGTAGCTTAATTTCTTCTTTGTTGTAGTCAAATAAACAAATATATATCACAGTCATTCATTACAATATTAAATTTTAATATAATTTATTCTTTTCTATTAAAGTCTTTTATTAAGCATGATGGACAAATTATCTACAGATAGCTTCTCTATTTAGAACAAATTTATTGCTAAAATTGTGGGTTCCAAAGAAGGCTTTATCATATTTTAATAATTAACAAATTAAAGTGGTTTAAATTTTTATGCAATGTATAAAACAGCAATGAAAAAATCTTATTGCTAATCTGTTTAAGATTTTATTATAAGCAAAAATATATTTTATTTCATATAAAACAATGAAATAAAATGTAAAATATATTTTTGTCTTCAGAGAATGACTGGATACGTAACTCAAAGTAACTCTGAGTTGAACATGCCATGAATATACTTAATACCCTTTATAGTCTCTAATCTGGAAATTAGAAATTATCTTAAAGAACACAGAACAAGATAGCAGGTAAGAATTTTCAGAGACGATATATCCAAAGATACACCAAACTGATTAGCTACTC